>PITB01001964.1:0-164449 GCA_004024585.1 Paradoxurus hermaphroditus | reverse complement strand
CGGGCCCCGTCCTCGATTCGACAGTCACGCCGAGCCCCTCCCACCAGCCTGTCCGTCCGTCTGTCCTGCCCGTCCCTCTGTCCTGCCCGCAGATCTGTTCTCTCAGGCGTCGCCTTTACGCTTTCTGAGGTCCCGTGCGTGAGCGCCTCTGGGGGATTTCTCCCGGAGCCGAGTCCAGGGCGGCAGCGAGGCCCCTCCTGGGCTTCGGTGCCTCTGGCCGGGAGCCCGCCGCCTTCCCTGCTCGCTGCGGGGGCCAGGAAGCTCGGACAGATGGCAGGTCCGTGCTCAGACGCGGGAGCTTTGGTTAGCCAAGCTTCTCCGGGCCTTCAGCTTTTCGTGAAAGGTTACATGCCGTTTCTCGGGCGGCTCGTGGGTTCCGGCGGTGGTTGGGGGGCTTGAGCCGCTCAACCATCGAAGCGGCTCTTTCTCGAGAAGCCGCTTCCAGGTCTCCCTGCGTGTGATGGGTCACGTAGGGACAGAGCACGTAGTTTGGGGACGGAAGCAGGGTGGGGGGAGCCGGGTCGCTCCCTCCGGCTGGAGCACACTCGTGTGCGAGCGGCAGTTGGGGGCGGGGGTCCCAGGAGCCCTGTGCCAGCGTGTCCGGCTCGTCTCCTTCCGCCTCCCCAAATCTTGTGTGATGGGCGCTTTCCTGTCCCCGTTTTATGGAGGAGCAGGTAAAGGTGTAGTTCGAGAGGAAGGCCGGCCATGCTTCCCACGCAGGGGCCGCACCGGAGACTGCTGGTGTCGAAGGTCACGCTCCCGGCGCGGGGCCCAGTGAGGTCATCGTAGCCGCCGCCTCTGCCGACGCCACTTGCGGCCACTGAGAGTTTTGGCCGCTGTCCCGGCCTCCACCGGGCGTGTGCAGACTGTGAACTTGGCGAGACGCACCTGTCCCGTGGGCAGGAAGCGGCAGAGCCCTGCCTGGACTCGAGAGGCTGCGTGATGCGCTCGCGAGGGCACGGAAGGCGGGGGCGGGCGCAGTGGCGGCGCGGCCAGGTCTGTCTGGATCCGCACCCTGTGTTCACGGGCCTTCTGCCCATCGCGAGCCCCCCCGGGGGACGTTCCGGGCACATTCCTAACCTTTCGAGGTTGGTGTCACTCGATGAAAACACGGTCTTGGCGGTCGCCATCAGACGGAAACGCCCCTGGCATCACAGGTCTCGTCTGGCAGGTACTGTCTTGTGCGTCTCCGTCTGCGCGCGTCACCGAAGCCCTCCTGGGCGCGCCTCCAGGCGGGGAGGCGCCGTGCTCTGTCCCCCCGACAGGCGAGGGAGCCCACCGGGCCGGCTGCGCATGTGTGTCTGTGTGGACGGCAGGACCACCCGTGGTCACACACGCCACGTGCTGGCCGAGAGGCGGGCTCCTGCTTCTCCCGTGTGACCACATCTGCCCTGCGGCTCTCATGCCTTCCCGGGGGCGGACGCCGGACTTCCTGGGGTCCCGGAGGACGGCGACCCACTCTTCCCTGGGCCTCTCCGGTCCGAAAGTTGTTCCATGTGAAGCAGAAAGTACGTTTGTTCTTTGTGGGGAACAGAGCACCTGCTGTCACCGCGCAGAGTCAAAGTGAAATAGCGAGTCCGCCCAGAGAATACTCCGCTGTCCCAGTTTCGTTCTGTGTCGTTCGTTTGGGAAGCTGGAGGGTCGGTTCCAGTTCGCGTTGGGGACTTGATGTTCACCCGTTTGCTCCTTGTGGCTTTGTGGACACAGACGCACGTGCACACGCGGGGTTGGGTTTTCTGCCTTCCGGGACGTCCTGCGTGGAAGCTGTGGATCTCTGGTCTGTTTTTTCGCTCAACAAACGCTTAGGCGGACTGACTAGGTGCTGGATGAGTATCTGGGTGGCGGGCCTGTTTCCACCAGGGGGGCTTGGCAGACGTGGAAGCCCGGACTCTCCGGAGGCAGCTTGTGGGACGGTACCGACGGTGATACGGTTATGACCTTTTTGGCCGCCTTGCCCCCCCATCCCCACCTCGCCTTTGGCTACCTTACTTCCACTGCTTTCCAGAAATTTCTAACAGCCTGGTGATCTTCCGGCCGCATGACCGTGCACATCCTCAAGCTAGGGTCAGCATCCCGCCCCCCCCCAATTCATCATTTCCCTGCTCTTTTCATTAGTGGGGTCGGCGCGCCCTCCAGTGACGGAGGCTCCGAGCCTCGACTCGTGGCCAGCTCCCCTCCCCCACCGTCCCCGATCTGAGAGAATTCTAGAAATCCCCATCTTTGCCCTCGGTGCCAGCTCTGGCTTCCCACACTCTCTCTCCCGGCCAGAGTCTCTGTGCGGACGTGGTCCCTGTGCCGACTCTGTCTTCTGTCCACTTCGGGCACGTCAGGGGACGGGTGTTGATAGAGGCTGGTGATATTTTCCTAACCAGTCGACCCCTTTGCCATTAGGAGATGGCTGTCTGTCACTGGTCGTGTTGTTCCCCCAAATCTCCTTTGTCTGATGTTTACAAAGCCACCCCTGCTTTCTCTGGTGTTGGCCTGGCGTGTCTCCTGGCGCGGCCCTTCCCCTGCTCACGCTTAGCCGATTTGTGGCCGGTTTCTCATGGGTGGGATGGCGCATCGGACGTGGCTGCTTCTAGACCCTCCTCAGCTCTGTCCCGAGGACCGGGGAGGTTTCCCGGAAACCCGGGGGTGGTCAGTGTCCGGAAGCACAGATCCCAAATCCTTACTCGGTTCTGCCGGGGGCCGTCACGCCCACCCGACTCTCCTGAAAAGTTAGACCGACCGCCTGAATTAACAGCCAGGAAAGGGACGGTCTGGCGCTGGGCCCTGGACACAGACGCGACTGCTGGGCAGGTCCCGGCGGGCGGTCCGTGTCCAGGGCGTCGCTCTGCGCTGGGGAGTCCGAAGCCCCTGCTTCACAGCCAGCGTGGAGAAGAGATGCCTTCGCCAGTGGCCTTCCCACGCCATCACTCTGGTTCATTCTATTTAATGAATTATCCGTGTGCCTCAGTCTTCTTATCTGCAAAATGGGGAAACCAGTAGTGTCTACGTACAAAATCGCCACAGGGATGGAATGAGCTCTCGGACGGAAACACGGCACACCGCACCCAGCGCGTGGCGAGCGCCCGGTGAAGCGGGCCTTGTTCGTAGAGTTTCAGCACTCTCGTCGCCGTCCGGCAGCGCCGGGGGCGGGAATTCTCATCCCCACGTTACGGAGGCGGGAGGGATGCCACCGCGTCCCTTGATGACAGTCGCGGAGAAGGGCTCTGGCAAAGGACTGGCCTCTCTCCCGCACGCGCCGTTCACGGTCACGATGCGGGGCGCCCCGCGTGAGCCGGACCGGAGACCAGCTGCGGCCCGGCCGAGCGGACGTGACCGCAGGGAGATGTTCCCGGAAGCGGGGTTCCGAGTCTCAAACAGCAGGTGCGGCAGGAATCCGGCCCCCGGCCGCCCACACCCTCGGGAGGTCCCGCAGCTCCCCTGCCTCCGTCCCTTCGCTTCCCACACAGCCAGGGCTGCCGATGCGCATGGTGCTTCTCCGGACAAGTCCCCGCGGGAGGCCGATCCCCCCACGGGGCAGCGGAGGCACGGAGGGGTTCGGTAGCCTGGGCGAGGTCACACGGCGAGAGGCGGCAGAGCCCAGGTTTGAGCCCTGGTGGTCCGGAGCTGGAGTCCCCGCTCTGCACCCGCCCGCTCTCTGGCACCCGGAGCCCGCTGCACACATGAGGACGCTGAGGCCCCGGCGAGGGAAGTCCCTGTCCCAGACCACGGAGCCAGAGCTGTGGCCGTGGCAGCCATGGGTGGGGGATGGGGCTCTCTCGGAAACGACCTGGGTTTGGGGGCCGTCTCACTGGTCAGTGACTCTCGGACGACAGAGGTCAGGGGCTCTCACCCTCGAAGCCAAGCCAAGCAGGTGTCGGGCGCTCGGGGCGGGGGTGGGGGCCCGGGGCAGCGGTCAGGGCCTTGGGCGTCCTGGGACCTGACCTCTCTTTCCCTGGGGGCAACGCCATCTCCCTGAAGGTCAGTCGGTCACGGGGAGAAGCACGCGGCTCAGAGGTAACAACGGAAATCGTCACAACAACACAGGGAACCTTCCGGCTTCCCCGAGCCCCAGGGAGTCTGCGTTCGCGTCCCCCTTTCGTCGCGGCCCGGCGCTGCCCCGGCCAGGAGCGCGGCCGTGGGGAGCTGCCTCCGTGCTGTGACTGAAGATCAAGCAAAACAAAACAAACACGAGGCCTCCTGACCATTTCCCCTTTCAGAGGCGGAGAAGAGCACATCAAAACCAGAAGACGGACCAGAAGGTGCCGGTGGGTTCTAGAAAACTCTGACCACAAAGAGGAGGAGGAACGAACTGAGTTATATAAGAAATTGGTTTCAATGCGCTTCTGGGGTGGGGCGCGTGCACCCTGAGCGCAGCCACGGCCGCGTCCTCCTCCCGCAGCACCGGGCCTGCTCCCGTCGTGCTCGGGGCCGCGGCTCGGCCAGGCGCTCTCCCGACGCGAGCACCGCTGGGCGAGTCTTTTCCGAACATGCTCCTGAGGCTTCCGAACGGACGACAAAGCTTCGGAGTGCTTCCTCGAGAAAGCGCTGGAGCCGCGGCTCCTGCCCACACGGGGTGGCGGAGGTGTTGGAAAAGGGGCCCACCCCCTCGGGTGCCATCGGGCGTCCCGGCTGTGTGGTGTCCCTCAGGCCCCGCCAGGAGGCAGACCCCAGGCCGGAGGAGCCAAGGAAGAGATTTATGGCGCCCGTAACACGCCCAAGTGCTGGTGCTACTCGAAGAAAGAAATCGTGGGGGCGCGGGGGGCTCAGTCGGTTGAGCCTCTGACTTCAGCTCACGGATCTTTCGGTTCACGCGTCCAGCCCTGCGTCGGGCTCTGTGCTGATGGCTCAGAGCCTGGAGCCTGCTTCAGACTCTGTGTCCCTGTGTCTCTGCCCCTCGCCTGCTCGCACTATCTCTCTGAAAATAAAAAAAACTTAAGGAAATCACACTGTCTCTCCACCTGGGTGGGAGGTGAGGTCAGGTCCCTTTTCCTCCGTTACTGCACAGAATTTGTCATAGCCGCGGGCCCCCGGGGGTGCTCCGAGCTGGTGGAGGTGACACATCTTGCCACCTCCGAGCATGTGGAAACCACCTGTGGCTCTGGTGGCGTAAGTGACGCGGTGGCCTTCTCTCCCTCAGACCTGCACCCGCGTCAGTTCCTGCTCCGAAACACCACACTCACCCGTCCGGTCTCCTGAACTGGCAGCTGCCGGGTGGGCCCGTTCACCGAGCGGGGCGGCCGGGCGGCAGGCCCTCCTGGGCTCAGGGACGCCGCCGACCGGGCCTCCCGTGCACCTTCCCTCTGGTGGGGAAAGGCGTACGCACGGGCCGTACCCCCACGGTAGAAAGAACACAGCAGTGACGGGTGGCTGGGCGGGCCACCAACAGTCCCCAAGAACCGAGAGGGGTTCTGTCGAGGAAAGGCAGCAGGAGGGGCTGAGCAGGCCGTGGGGACAGAGCGGCCCCTGCCCAGCGGCCAGGTTGCTGGGGCCCCTGGAAATGTCAGTCCTGCAGAGGGTCTGTGGTTAGCGGTTCTGAAGACGCCCCGTTGGCGCCTGTGGTCTCACCTGTGCCCCTGCTGTTTCTCGGGCACTGTGCCGGGCGAGGCGTGAAGAGCCCCACATCCCAGCCACTGCGCTGCGAGTGTGGCTGGAGGGGCGACTGTGACCAGTGGAGGAAGCGTCCGGCGAGCGGCGTGGAGCTCTAAGGCCCCGCCCCGGGGGTGGCTCGGGCTCTGGGGTGCGGGCACCAGGGGGCTTGCCCTCCACCAGGCCCTCCCACGTCTTGGGGGAGTCCCCAGCTAGGGCCTGCGGGCCAGGAACCACCTGGTGCTGGGTGTGGGAGGAGAGGGGGCCCCAGGCTGTGCCAGGACACCTGGTCTGCCTCCTCTTTGCTGCCCACCAGCTGCGACCTGGGCTAGTCCCTTCCCCTCGTCGGGTCTCAGTTTCTCCATCTGGAGCGTGGGGATTGCCCAGGCGAGTGTGCGGCCTGGTGGCCACGAGTCATTGGAAGGAGCGAGTCTGAACCGAGGTGGCCCTAGGTATAAAACACACAGCCGATTTCAAATACTTCCTGCAGAGAAGTGATGTCACATATCTTACCCATGATGCTTCAGCACTGGGTTACATGTTAACAGGACGCCGTTTTGGATGTATTGGGTGAAATAAAGTAGATCATTAAAATTCATTTATCTTGTCTCTTTTTACTTCCGTCACGGTGACTAATAGAGACTTTTAAATGGCGGCACTGCCCTTACATTTCTGTTGGGCGGCGCTCATCCGGAACCCGGGCTGCATGGCGGAACCTTCTGGAACGTTCGTCGACCACTGACGCATCCCTGGAGGTTCTTCGTTGACCCTCCTGGGGCGTGGGCCAGGGGCTCGGCGCTTTCCGAGCTCGCAGGACCTGCCCCGGGCGTTGGCAGCGCTCGGAGAGCCCCGCGGTGGAGCGGGGTGCGAGCTCCCAGAGCGGGTGTCCTCGCGACCCCCGTGACAGCGGGACGCCTGCCTGAGGTCCTGTGGGCGGCAGGGGCGGGGGAACTCAAGGGCGCCTGTCAGGTGCCTTTTCTCAGCCCTCGTGTCCCATTCTCTCGGGTGATTGTTCCACGGACCCCGTGAGACAGGCCGCGAGAACCCCCACTGCGCTGACAGGAAGCGGAGACGGAGTCCCCTCCCCGCGTCGCGTGCTGGGGAGCGGCAAGACTGAGACGTGAACCCGCGCTTCCCCGGGCACACCGCTGCGGGGGACGCTGCGAGTCCAGCTCACGGAGGTCACCTCGGCTAGGAGCGCGCGCTCCTCAGAGCTCGGGGATGGGGGCCTCGGGGAGGGCGGGAGGAGGAGGAGACGGCCGTAGCGCACGGCTCGGGGCTGGGGCGGGGGCCCTCGAGGGCAGCGGTCGGCACGTAGGTCGTTGGCCGAACTGTGACCACCCCCCCCACCCCCACCGTCCTCCCTGTATCGACAGACGCTTGGTCCGCGTCTCTTGCTCTGCGCCCGTCGCCCGTCTAGTCAGCGGCGCACGCTCGGCCGTGTGTCCGTCTTGAGCAGGGGGTTCACGGGGCCCGGGGGGCGGGGTGGGTGCCGCAGGAGAAGCGCTCGGGGTCTGAGGAACCGTGGTGTTCGGAGGACGGATCGGGGCGCCCTTTCGGGTCCGGGGCCGGCCGTGGTCATGCGCGGATCGGGGCGCCGCCGTATGGGGCCTCTGGCCGTGTTCACGGTGGCCCTTCGTCCGCTCAGGGAGCACGAGGCCGTTATTTCCGGGGGGATCCGAAATCCTTCGGCAACCAGACAAGGGCCGCTCCGAGGGACCCTCGGTCCGGCAGCTCCAGAAGGACGGCGTTGTCCTCGAAGGCCAGCGGGGTTGTCCCCGGGTCAGCACCCCCTCGCCTCCCTCCCTGGGGAGCGCGGCCACGCAGGGCTCTGGCGCCTGCCTTCCCAGGCCGGGGCTCGGCAGCCTGACGGGACTGAACTTGGAGGAGAGGCGGCCTCGCTGCTGCTCCGACCGCGTGTCCCCGGGCGCGGGAGCTCAGAGAGCCTCGTCGCCTCGTTCAAAGCGACACTCGGAGTGTGCGGATGCGGGTTGGACGGGGCTCTCACGAGGGCTGACGGACCGACGGAAGGCCCTGCACTCACATCACTGGGTTACTTACCCCGTTAAAGACGGTGTGTGTGTGTGCAGACAAATGAATAACAAGGTGGAAAACAAAACATGTATGAAAACCACACACAACCAGAGGAGCCGTAGGGAGCTGGCGGTGAGGACGAGGTGCTGGTCCACACTGCCCGTGGGCTGGGGGGAGCCATCCGCACCGGCCTCTGGCGGCTCCACGTGGCCGCGGGAGGGGGTGGTGGAATCCCCCTGTCAGTACAGACAGGCCAGCCGTGGGCTGCGTGGCACGAGGAGCCTTCGGGGCGGCGTGCCGGTGCGACGCGGAAGGGTCCCCTGCGTGACTGTTTGGAAGCCCGCCTCCAGGACGCCCTCCCTTGCGCCCTGCACGGTGGCCCGCTGTCGCCTCGGGGGTCCTGGAGCGCCCAGTGCCGGCTGTCCCCTTCCCGTGCCCCCGCGCCCTGGCTTTCCACCCTCACTTCCCCGCCGGGTCTGGTCTTGCGAGGACTGCCGTACCAGCTGTGGTACCGAGTTTGTTGCTGTGCTCATGGGAGCCGTGGGCGTGAGGAGGCTACTTTTTGTAGCCGCCAGGCGGACGACTAGCCAACATGGCAAGACAAGCCAGCCAGAGAGAATGCCTCTGGCTGTAAGCCACATAAGACCCAGCCCCAGCCAGAGTAGGCCTCCAGGAAATTTATTAACTTACCTTGCCACAAGGCCCGAGGTAGGCGAACTCCAGGCTTGTTAGCCCCATTTTTAGCATTACCATCCTCATCCTGTTTTCCTCGGCTGTCTCTCCTCATGGGCCCAAGGTGGCTGCCACAGATCCGGACCTCACAGGTAGGCACAGAAGCCTCCAGTCACATTCCCCGGCCAGAGAGCGGGCGATTCTTGAAGCGATGCCACGAAACACACGGAGCCACGGCGGAGCCACCCCCAAACGGGACATCCGTGGCGGGACAACGTTCCGCTCTGTCTCCTAACGTTGTGCTGACATCAGTGGACGCCTTGTAAACGCTCCCGGCGGGGGGCGAGGGCGCAGAGGCCACGAGGGCGCGGCAGCCCTGCTCTGCGGATGAGGCATCCGGAGCCCACGGAAGCCGAGGGCGCTCCGAGGCCACAGCCGCTTTGCCACAGGGGCGATGCTCCGGGTCCGGGAGGGCCCGGCGGAGCCAGGACTCGGGTTTCCTGCCTCCCGTGTCAACAAGAGCCCTTTTCCCTGAGCACGACGGGCCGGCGTCACGTGAGGCTCTCCCCAGCAGCGGGGGCGCCGGGCGCCACCGGCTAAAAATCGCTGCCGTGGGCTCTCCGGAGAGCGAGGCTGCGTCTCTGGGGCGCTGGCTCCCCCTAGCGAAGGGAACGGGGAATCGCGTGGTGTCCCGGCAGGCTCCACAGGCTCCCCTGAGCCCAGGAAAGCCCTGGCCGCCGGCCGGGGTGCGGAGCCGGGGTCTCTTCTTCAGGGATCCGATGCGGCGGGTTTGAGGCAGCCCTCGGAGGTGCGCATTTTAACAAGCGTCCAGGGTGACGCTAATGCCACCGGTCCCCCGACCGCACGTCGGGACCCGCAGCTCTCGGGGTCAGGGAAAGCCCATGGCAGGCGTACGGAGTCTGAAGACCTGGTCGCCAGTCTGGCTGTGTGACCTTGGGCCAGGCACGTTCCCTCTCTGGGTCTCCGTGCTCTCATCCGTAAAGACCAGAGGGTCGGGCTAGCAGGCGGGCCACGAGGTTGGGAGTGTGAGCACGTGTGTGGCTTCAGGACCATGACGGTGACGGCACAGCGCAGACTCCCAAGAGCACGCGCTGGGCGACTCGGTTTATATCAAGTTCGGTAACAGGCGGAAGAAAGTCGTGCTGTCGGAAGTCAGGAGAACGGTTGCCGTCTTGGACGTGGGGGGCCAGGATGCCCACGGAGGGATGGCACGGGTGTTCTGCTGGGCGGTGACAGCCTGCCGTGTCTCTGCGGGAGCCGTCACGTGGGCTGTCCCGCGTGTGGAACCCCCCGAGCTCCGCACCACGGACTCGCGCGTTCGTGGCGTTAGGGAGGTGGGGAGGGCGTGAGGCCGCGGGGCCGCGCCGGCTCCAGGCCCCGGCCCGGCTCCCTCTGCCGCCGTGCCCAGCTCCCGGGAAGGGTCCCCGCAGCGAAGGGTGGCCCTTTGCCTGGGGTTGGCAGGGTTTTCTGAGGCGGCGCCAAGAGGCGGTGGGTGGAGGATGAAGAGAGGAACGAAGGGCTGGACTTCCCTGCAGGGACGACTCGGGTCTGACTCGGCTCCGGGGGGGGGGGGGGGTTGCCTCGGCAACCGGCTGTTGTCCGAAAACAGAACAATGTGAGAACGGCAGGGTCACGCAGGAAAAGACCCTCGGGGGACTCACGCACACAGCAGAAGAAGAGGAAGCGGTCAGAGCCGCCGCCTCGCTTCCCCAAGGTGCGGCCCGGCCCGGCCTCCCCTGGCGCTTTGCATGAATTGGATGTTTGCAAATCAAACAGCGCTTCTCGTGGACAGGAAGGTTCCGGAGCCGGGCCCCCGAGCACGAATCGCGGGGCCGTGGGACGCAGCCCGCCGCCCGTTCCCCGGGGTGGAGGTCAGCTGTGGCCGGTTACGTTCTGTCGTCGCTGCCGTTCGACGGGTCCGTGTCTGCCCCGGGCCCAGACTGGCCGCCTCCAGACCCCCGCCCGCTCCCTCCTCTCATCCCCGAGCTTCGTGATGCTCTCAGCGCAGGGTGGGGGGCGGCGGTCAGGCTGCCTGCCGGCTGCAGGGGGAGAAGGGGCCCTGACCTGTTTGATCCCCTCCGAGCCCCTGCCCCACCGGAGCCACTGTCCCGGGGTGGCCACGTGGCCACACGGCATTGGCTGTGGGCTCCCCGGCCGGCGCGGCCCCGGAGACCCTGGTCTGGTGCTGAAGGGAGACCCTGGGGCGCCCCCAGCCCGGAGCTCCTGCGATTCACACCCGGGTGCTTCTCTTTGGTTTTCTAAGTGCCACGTGGCGCCGGGGTGACCAGAGTCCAGAGGCCTCTCCAAGGCCGGCAGCCCCCGAGAGGACGGGGCCTCCCAGACACACGCGAACACTGCGCACCCCGGGAAGGCCGGAGCTGGGAAGCAGGCGTTTATTCCAAGGTATTTTAGGGACGGCGCTGCTCCAGCTCCAGCCTCCCGCAGGGGCCCCCCCGGGACGGGCACAGGGTCGGTCCGGGGAGCTGAAGACCTGGGCTTTCGCGTTAGCTGGGTTCGCGCTCACAGCCCGGTTCTGCCGAGGGGTCCGTGCGCCCCGGGCTAGCGGTTCACCCTCAGGCTCCCGAGGTGGACGGTGGCCCCGGACCCAGGCGGCGGCACTTGGCGAGACGTGAGGAGGTAGGGGACACGCAGCACCCAGAAAGCCGTCCTCCGTGGCCTCAGCGCGTGGCGGTCTCGTCCTGCCCCTGACGCCCTCCCGCTGGCCTCCCCCCAGGGGCGAGTTCTGGGTCCTGCCCAGCCCACAGTCGGCCGTTTCCAATTCCGGGTTCTGGAACTCAGACCGTTGCGATCTCCCCGGGGGCTGTGACGCCCGATGGGCTCCACGCGCCCGCCCTTCTCTTCATGGCCACGTCGGGTGGACGTGCCACGCCCGCGGGTGCTCGTCTGCCGTCCCGCTCGGCCCCCGCACACGGCACACGGGGGGAAAGTGTGAGCTGTTTTTGCGCGCGGAAAACCAGGGCTCCCAGAACGGGGCCACACGGCGACTGGGGGACAGCGGGCGGTTTGAGCCCAGGCCTCCCTGCGTCCAGAGTCCCTGTCTCATCCCCAGAGCGCGGAGGATCGGCGTCCCCTGCCTGCCCCGTCTTGTCCTCCTCGTCCAGCCCCCAGCCACGCGTCTCCACGGGGCCCCCGTTGTCCCTGTTACTCGTTTGCCGGCTCCCTGTTGGAGGAGGTCGCGCGTGGGCCGGGGGGCGGTCTGTGGCAGTGACCGGGGGCTCCGTCTTGGAGTGCGGTGTGGCCCTGCAGGACCCCGAGTCTCTCCGAGGAGCAGAGGCAAGGGGACCGGCCACCCCGCCCCAGGCCCGGCCACGGGGGGCAGCTCTTAGGGCGCCTGTGAGCCGTAGACCCGTCTTGAGCGGGGAGGGCCGGTGAGGTGGAGAGGCTCTGGAGGGTGCGTGAAGTCCCACAGCAGAGCCTCGGCTGTCACTTGAGCGTCACCGCTGTTGGCACTCAGGTGTCATTCCCCCCCCCTCCCCCCCGGTCCACGGTCCACACTGTCGCCTGACTTTTCATCCGACATTATTGTCAGGACCGAATCCTAATAATGAAGTCATTTCGGGCGTGTGCCAGGCACGGCTCCCGTAGTCCAAACAGGGGCCCTCCGAAGGGCGCCCCCTTCCTGTCCTGTTTCACGGGTGCAGGGACCCCGTCCGAGTCAGGATTCGAACCCTGGTGGCGGGATAGCAAAGACCACACCGGGAGTTCTTCTGGCACCTCTGACGCCAACAGCTGGGTTCCTTTCATCTCCGGGCTCTGACTGAGCTTCCGGGATCCTGACACGGTCACCGTGACACCCTGATGGCTCTGGGAACCTTCAGGGCGACCCCCGAGGCTGGGGCTTTACTTAGCTTCCAGACCGGCCGGGCCCTCGGGGAATCTTCTGACCCTGAGCGTGAGGTCAGGGTGCCAGCGCCTCTCACCTCCGCCCGGGAGCCTCCTGGAACAGTCTCTCTGGCTGGTAGGTCTGCCGGCTGCTGACGGAACCTGAGCTCCGGGCCCTCCCAGTTGGAGGCCATTTGGGGCTCCAGCTGTCGGTGCGGAGCCCAGGAGAGGGTGGGGACGGCGACTTCCCTCCAGGCTCGGCCTCTCCGCCCGCCCGCCTGCTGACACCTCGGTCCCTCCCTCCTGCAGACAGAGATAAGCATCTTCCCTGCAGAGGCAACAAGTCACCTTCTGGCCCAAATCAAAGCCGAGGCTCCCGGCCAGGGGGCGGGGGCGCCGGGAGCCCCATATCCCAGGGAGGGGCCGGCCGCCGGGCCCCTGGACCCCGGAGCCCTCATCCATCAGCTGAGCTGCTTTGATTCTGATAACGGTTTGGTCTCCGGTGACAGGGAGGCTGGAGGAGGTTTATGGCCCCACTTCCCCCAGGCCTGGACTCGAGCTCCGGCTCCAGAGGGCCCCGGGCAGCCAGGAGGCGCCGGCATCTGGCCCGGGAGCCTGCCGCTGGCGGGCCGGTGTCAGAAACGAGGCACAGGGGTAGAGGGCACAGGAGCGCTGGTCTGGCCGGACAGGCGTGGACTGAACACCGCGTCCCGTGGAGCCCCTTTCTGTCGCCTGCTGAACATCTGCCTCCTGTGGTTACTGTCACTTGAGGGTCGCCTTTCAGATGAGGAAACTGAGGCTCAGATTGAGAGAGAGAGAGAGAGAGAGAGAGAGCTGCTCATGCTGCCCAGCGGAAGAGCAGAGCCAAGGTCTGGACGGGTCCGTCAGAGGCGCCAGCTCGGGGTCTTCGCAGCTCGAGAACGTTTCCCAAATGGGGAGGCAGGGGGGCCGAACCCCGAAAGCACAGGCTCACCTGGGGACGGAGGCGCTTCATCGGGAAGAAAGTCTGGCGGGGGGTGGGTGGGGGGGGGCGTGTCGGTGGCTCCCAACAACCAGGTCTGTAACGGTCCGGAACATTCTCCGGCTCTCGCGGAGCCGGCAAGGCCGGAGTGGATGCTGTGTCCCTGCCGTCAGCCCTCGGTCCCCGGCCACCGGACGGCCCAAGAGTCCTTGCTAACGAGGGCTCCCGCCCAGGACGCCGTGTCACGTTCAGCGGCCGAGCCCCTGGGGCGGGAGGGGTGAGGGTTCTTGCCGTGACCCCGGCGCATCTGCAGAGGGCCGGCGGGCGGTGCCGCCGAGTGCTCCCGGCTCGGGTCTCTCCAATGCTTCTTCACGACGGACGCGACGGAGAGCCGTGGCAGGAGGGTCGCCCTGCTCGGCGCCTCCCGGCTGGCGGTCTACCGAGCGAGCTCCTAGCCGCTGTCTGGGTACAGGGTCATGGGATTCCCGGGACAGGCCCCTGCTGAAGTCATTAGCCGTGTTTTCCCGGTGAGGAAACAAAGGCGCAGAGAGGCTAGACCGTCCACCCCAGGTCGCACAGCCAGCGAGGAGCAGAGTGGGGACCGGAAGCCGGAGCCCGTGCCTGTGTGTGTGAAGCTTGGGTCACTCTCTGCTCGGCCACGTTTGCCTCCAGGTCCGCTGCTGTGAGAGCATGACACGCCTGGTGGGGAAGAGGAGCTCCGTCAGCTCTTGGGAGAATATTCTAGAACCTACAGTCACACAACCCGCTAGCAGCACGCACGTGTTCCCAGGCCGGGGCCGGCCTCTGTCACCACCGTCTTCCGTGCTGCACAGGGAAGGCCTGCCCAGCCTCTTAGCCTCCCCAGGGCTGCCCCGGGCCCCCCTCCCTCCCCATCCCGCCCCCCCCCCCGCCCCCCGGCCCTGGGAAGGTACCTGGTGAGGCAGGGGCTCCTGGTCTGGGTGGGGGAGCAGCCTGCCTGGCCGTGTCTGGCCAGCATCCCCAGCCCCTCATCCCGCCCTGCCTGCGGAGCCGGGGGGTGCCTGGGCTGTGGGTGCACGAGAAGGTGGGCGGGCGTGTGTCCGCCCTGCGGGGAATGCGTGCACTCGAGTGTGCCCCCGGCTCCCTTCCCTTCCCTCCTCCTGAGAGGCGACCTTCCCATCCCAGAGCCTCCGCCGGGGTCCCCCCATCCTCCCTGCCAGGAGCCTCCCCCCATCCTGCCAGGAGCCTCCCCCCCCATCCTCCCTGCCAGGAGCCTCCCCCGGGTCCCATCTGAGTAGGCTGCTGGATGGGCAGCAGGGCCTGGGGACGGAGGCTGGTGACTGGGGTGGTCCTGAAGGACCAGGCCTATTCCCGCCTCCACGTGGGGATGTCAGGGCTCAGGTCTGTGACGGTCTTTCTGAGCAGGCCTGTGGTGACAGGTCAGACAGCTGCTGCTTCCCACACTCACTCACGTTCTCCCGACCCCCCACGCCCACCCCGCCGGCCCCCTCACTGCTCACCTCGCCCCGGCCCCAGCCTGGGCCGTGAGCGCCTCGAAGCCACCGGGCTCTCTGAGTCCAGCCCCTGTGGCTCCTGCCCTGGTGCGCGGGGGGCGGGGCCTCGGTTTCCTCATCTGCGAGGCAGGGAGGGACTCTCCGTGGATACCTCTTCCGTTTTCTTGGTTTTGCACCGTGCTGTCTGTGGAAACAAGGCAGACAGAGACGCGCAGGAAAGTCCCAGCGCGGCCCTTGGGGTGGAACGGACTTGTCGGAACCCGGCCCCGTCGCGCACCGGGCTCCCCGGCCTGGCGCAGCGCATTGGCGAAGTAGGGACGGCCAGGCCCTGACCCCGGGGGCGTCTGAGGGTGGCTGACACCAGGCCCGCGAGCGCCCGGCACACCTGGGGTGCCCCTGGCCGGCACGCCCGGCCGACAGGCCCAGGCTCGGGACACGGGCGGCCCCCGCTGCCCGCCGGTGGGGACTTCTGCAGCGCGCGGTCCCCGGGCCGTCCCGGGGGAGCGCGTCGGCTCAGGGGAGGCCTGGAGAGGTTCCCAGGCCCCGGGGAGGCTCCCCAGTGGCCCGCCGTCCTCTCCCCCCTAATCCTCTCGCCTTCCAGACGGAGCCCTGGACACTTTGTTCTGCATGTGGTTTCTGGGGCGCTTCCGCGGAGCTGGCGAGACCAGGAAATGCCAGCACAGTTCCCAGAAGCGCCTGCCTCCGCGCGGCCCCGCTCTGTCAGCCCGGCCCGAGACCAAAGCCGCCTCGCGCTTCTGACGTCTGACAGCGGGGCGCGCCGGCGGCCGCGGGGGCCGGGCCGGCCTTCCTGCCGTCCTCGCCCCCTGGGACCTCGGCTGGCCCCGGGCTCCCTTTGAAGCTACTGGGAACTCGGTGCCCAGGGCGGCCCGCGGCGATCCCAGACAGGATGAGGCCCTGGGTCCCGGGAGCCTGCCCCGGGGGTGACAGGGACTTCCTGAGTCGAGTCTGGGCCGGGAGCACGGGACCCAGTCGGGGTCATTGGACAGGTCCGGCCAGATGGTTTTGCCCTCCGTAAAAGGGGTGCGAGGCCACCTATTTTGTGGGGGCGGCTGTGAGCTCAAGTGAGGCGTTGCAGGGAAAATGTCTTGACGTGGCGGTGACGCCACGGTGAGGTGGCTCAGGTTCCGACTCCGCGGCCACGGCCTCCTGAGTTCACACCAGGCTCCACCACCCGTCGTCGGCTCTGTGACTGCAGGCCCGTCCCTCAGCCTCTCTGGGCCTCGGTTCTCCCGCCCGAGCAGGGATCCCGCCGTGGGACCCGCCTCGCGGGTGTGGTGCTTGCAGAGCACGTGGAGCAAAGCCTGCCGTCCGTGAGGCGCTCTGTCTGCTCCAGAAGGAGCCCTGATCCTCAGTGCAGTACCCCCTTTTCCGGAGCGTTAGGGGGCCGTCCACTCTCCTCGGGACTGCGAGCGGTGGAGGGCGGGGCCGGGGCGCGGGGAGACGGCGCGGAAGGCGAAGCGCCGCCAACTCCCGACGCGGGGCCGTGGTTTGTATTAACCACGGTTTGCATCTGAAGAAGTCGAGGCTCAGCTTGGTGGTGAGACTTGCCCCAGGGCCCGTGCCGAGGCGGCGCCGGAGCTGGGGTCTGGGCCAGCTGTCTGCGTCCAAGACCTGTGGATCCCAAGACCACGAGGCAAACCGAGTGGCTGCGGCAGAGAGGTGGGAACCAGGACTGAACCCACGTGTAGTGGCAGACACGATAAAAGATCCGACGTGTTCGTTCGTGAAGGGATGTTCTGGCGATGGGGTGGGCGTCAGCACTGGCTTAGTTTGGCACCCGATGGGATCACTAAGGACCCAGTTTTTTCCTTCTGTGGTTTCAGCTCTTCCTCAGACTGGCTTCTTTCCCTCTAGGTGTCAAAAGGGCTGCAGGAGTTCCAGGCATTGCCACTATACACCACTCCATTTGTAAGGAGATAAAGCTTGTTCTTTTTTTTTTTTTTAATTTTATAATAGTTTATTTTCAAATTGGTTTACATATAACACCCAGTGTTCATCCCAACATGTGCCCTTTTTAATGCCCATCACCCCTCTCCCCCCTCCCTCAGTTTTTTCTTAGTCTTTGAGAGTCTCTTATGTTTTATCTCCCTCCCTCTCTGTGTCTTTTTTTCCTTTCTCCTCTTCCCCTCCCCCTGGTTTTTGCTTAGTCTCACAAAGTCCACCTATTTGTGGAAACATATGGTATCTGTCTTTTTCTGCCTGACTTATTTCACTTAACATAATACCCTCCAGTTCCATCCATGTTGCTACACATGGCCAGATTTCATTTTTTCTCATTGCCACGTAGTAGTCCATTGTATATATGTGCCACATCTTCTTTATCCACTCGTCAGTTGATGGGCACTTGGTCTGCTTCCATGATTTGGCTATTGTCGAAAGTGCTGCTATGAACATTGGGGTACACGTGCCCCTATGCATCAGCAGTCCTGTGGCTCTTGGGTAGATTCCTAGCAGTGCTATTGCTGGGTCATAGGGTAAGAGCTTGTTCTTAAGAATAGAGTTTTCTTCTCTAGAACCTTCCAGCAAGTTCCCTATCACATTTTCTTGGCCCCAGATGGTTCACGTGTCCATTCTCAGACCAGTCCTGGCCAGAGGGATCATATGCTCTGTGTTGGGTCTGACTCACCTGGGCTACTTTCTCCGGCAAGGACTCACCCCTGAACCTTGGGGAGGCTCAGGCCCTCCTCCTCACCCGTGTCTGTGTCACAATAAGGCAGGATGGAAGGGATCTGGGACGCCTGTGCAGTGGTTGGCATGCGTTCTTAGCACATGGGGGTTTGGTCCGGGGCCTGGGGTCACGCGGAACTCTGAGGGAGCTCACGCCTGGCGGGAGAGACCGCGAGCAGACACGTGCAGTGCCGAGTGACACATGCTGCGACGGGGCGAGTGCGGACCAGGGTGACGGCCAGGGTGGTAGTTGTGGAGGATGTAAACCGAGGCCCAGCTGCGGGAGGGGGCGGGAGGGGGCGAGCCTCAGGCACAGAGAACCTCACGTCGGAAGGGCTGTAGTCGGAGGGGCCGCGTGTGCTCTGGGATTGACTCGCCATGTCTGGACGGGTGCGGCTGGCGGCAGTACGCCGTGTGCCGACCGGCGAATCCGCTTCCGCTGGACTGACGTTTCAGAGCAAACTAGGCCTTCGTCCTCGAAACGAAGCACAGCCCCCCACCGGGATGAGGAACATACGCTCGTTCGAAAAATGCGCTGCTTGAGAAAATCCGACGTACAGTCGGGTCTCCAAGCTCGTTCTCGGGCCAGCGCGTGCACTTGTCTGTGTGAGTTTACGCCGTTCGGCCAGCGCAGGGGCAGCCGACATCTGGGGGTGTAGAGGCGAGCTGTTGCCCCCCCCCCAGGAGACAGCTCTGGGGGGGTGGCCTGGTCCGCCCTGCTGTCCGTGGAGACGGCTGTGGCCCCTCCTGGGCAGGGTTTTCTCGCCTGTTCTGCCACTCCCCTCCCGCCCCGCCCCTTCCCCTGGATCCCTAAACCTCTGCCAGCCAGCGGGCGGCCTCCTGGGGCCCCGGGCGCAACCGTTTCTCGAGTCCCTTTCTCCTGTCTCGGCGGTGAGGGCGGGAGGTGAAGTCTCTGGGCCTAATTGGTCCCCCCATTTTCCAGGCCCAGGCCGGACGGTCTCTGACCCAGGCCTGCGAGGCTGCCTCGTTGTAATTCAGATGCCCAGCACCTTGTGAAAGTCTCTCTCTCTCTCTCTCCCTCTCTGTCTCCCTCTCCCCCCCCCCCCGTCCCCCGTCCCCACCATATTTTGCCATATTTCCTACCAAACCCAAATTCTTTCCACCTCCGCCCTGACCTGGCCGGGCCGACTTTCCCTTAATGCTCGATTTCACCTGCCAGTTTGCAAACAAGAGCCCCCCTATCCTGTGGGAGGAAGCCAGGGCCGTCGGAGGCCCCTGGAGGCCCCCGCCTTCTCCCGGGGCGCCCTGCGGTCCACACAGGCTCCTCTCAGAGGCCGTCTGGGGAAGGCGCCCGGGATTTCCAAGCCCTGCTCCCGGGCAGGCGGGAAGGGCCTGCCTTTGCCCGCACTCTGGCATTTTCTAAGAGGCTTTTCTTACGGGGGTAATTGGAGCGGGCCTCCTCACTTCCCCAGGGGCGAGCAGAGCAATTCAGAAAGGCCTTAGCAGGTCAGAGAGAGAATGCCAGGCTTGTCTGCTGTGCTGGCCGCCCAGCGCTCCTGTAACGAGACGCAGGAAGGCGGTGGGGCTCCAGCGGCAGACGCACGGCTGTGATCAAAGCCTCAGCCTCCCCAGAGGAAGGCTCTGGCTGCGTCTGGAGAAGCGTGGCCCCCACCGTCACCTGGGGAGAGCCTTCAGCCCTGCGCTGCCAACCTCTCCAGGGAGCTGGCCCTCGGCCCCGTCTCTGCCTGGAGACCTGGTGGCAGACGCCCCCCGTTGGCCAGGTTGGAGGGGGGACCTTGTGGATGTTTCCAGGGCCCTTCTGCTTCTCCGGTCTCTTCGGTGCAGGGCCCGTGTGGTCCCCGAGGCAGCTGCCCCGGACGTGCGCGTCCTCAGGGTGGCCCTGCTCAGCCTTTGCTGGCTCCTGCCTGCCACTTGGGGAGGGCGGAGCAGCGTGGGGGCCAGGTGGGGCCGGAGGGCCTCCGGAAGGCGGTGGTGTCCCTCTGCGGGAGTGAGACAGGCCGCCCCTGGCCCTCCCCTCTTTAGCTAACGAGGGGAAAATTCACTTTTACACGCTGTGTCTGGAGTTTTCCATTTTGTGCGCCACGTTCATTGGGATTAGAAGGAACAGAGAAATATACCAAGTTGCCTTCTCCAGGACCCCGGTTGATGCCCTAGGAAAGTGGTTGTAACCAATCAGAATTGTCACCCTGGGTCATCCCAGGTGGGGAGGCTCCAACCTGAACAGGTTGGCTGTGGTTTTACAGATCAGGTCCCGGTTTCTGAGCTGGAAGATCTCGAGAGATTCCAGAAGGGCCCGTGGAGGGAGTGGGTCGGGAGCCCCGGCCCAGGGGAGACCAGCTTCGAGTGCTAGGTTCCCACTGCTCCTGGCCGGTTCCCCGTCTGCACCACGGAGACACGCCTCCAAGGCGGCCTGAAATCCGGTGGTTATGGAGCAGCGAAGCGGGTAGGGTCCCCCGAAGACGGGAGCGCGTCCTCACCGTCCCCACCCCCAGGCCTGCGAACGTGCCCTTTGGGCAACCTGGGTCTTCGTGGACGGAACGAAGCTCAGATGAGCTCGGCCTGGACTCGAGTGGATTCTAAATCCCCCACAAGGAGAGGGGCGCTGACACAGACGTGCGCGGAGGGACCGTGGCCGTGCGGAGACAGGG
This sequence comes from Paradoxurus hermaphroditus, assembly GCA_004024585.1. Taxonomy (NCBI): domain Eukaryota; kingdom Metazoa; phylum Chordata; class Mammalia; order Carnivora; family Viverridae; genus Paradoxurus; species Paradoxurus hermaphroditus. The sequence continues at coordinate 144,533 of PITB01001964.1, read as the reverse complement.
CGGGCCTCAGGACAGGCACCTACAAGCCCAGGAGCCCTGAGGCCGGCCAGCAGCACCTGAAGCCGGAAGAGGCAGGAAGGACCCTTCCTTAGCGCCTTTGAGAAGGACCCGGCCCTGGCGACGCCCGGGTCTCAGGCTCCCGCCCCTGGAGCTGGGGGAGGATGCGCTTCTGTTGTTTTCAGTGCCCCCCCCCCCCCAGCTGGCGGCCCCGGGGCAGGAGCCCTGGGAGAGGAGCCGCGGGTGACGCGGGACCCAACCCCGTGTGCTCATAATTACTGCCAGACTGTCCGCGGCCACGGGGCCCGGGCCCTGCCCAGAAGCTGCGCGTCCTGCCGCCGGCCCTCGCCATCAGCGGGGCCTGTCCGGCCTCGTCCGGGGCGTCTCCAGGCACCGGAAGCCTGGAGACTCGGGCCACCGTCCCCCGTGGGAGCCGGAGGGGCCGCACCGTTAGCCACGTGTCGGCCCGGAGCCCCGGGACCCCCGAGCCGTGACCGCGGAGGAGGGAGGACGCTGAGCGGTCCGCGCGCCCCTCTAATTCTGCCAGCGTGACCCCTTCTCCGTCCGGCGCCCCGGGGGCAGAGGCCGCCGCACGGGGTTTCCTCGTAAGGAAGCCCCCGGGGCCCGAGCTCCAGAGCGACACTCACCTGCGCCGTCTCCAGGAGCCCCGGTGACGCCGAGCACTTGTTGGGTGGCCCCTGTGAGCCAGGGGCTGGAATTCCCGTTTCATTTTAAGTAATTTTAACTTGAACCCAGATCCCCGATTCAGTGGTTAAGGAAACTTGGAAGCCTGTTTATACCAACTTGTCGTACGAACCTGCCTTTTCAAGTGGCAGTTTTGTGAGCTCTAGATACAGGCTGAGTATTTTCGGTGAAGCTTTAGCACCCAGATGCATACGTGTTAGGCGTACAGTGACGCCAGACTTTGTGGAGACTGACGGCCAAGTACACACCAGACGTCCAAGACTTCGTGTGAAATAGGGGGCGTGAAGCGTGTTACTGTGTTTCTAACTTACGTTACAGGTTCATGTTTTGGGTTAAAAATATACTAGCATTCACCCCTCTTTTTTATTTGTATTTTTTTCCTCTTTAAAATACGGCAAGTAGAGAGCTTACAGTTACACACGCGGCTCAGCTTATTGGGGGGGGCAGTGCTGGTCCAGATGGCCCAACTGGGAGTTTGAAACTGATCTGCCGTCTCATTTTAACCAGTCACAGGGCTCTGTGACCTTGGGACAGTCCCAGGGCCATCTGAACCTCAGAGTCTCTGTAGGAAATTGAGGAGGTCGGACTGGACCAGTGGTTTTGGGGAATTAGAGGGAGAGGGCTCTCGGAACCGCCAGATCAGATGACCTCATTTCCTTCCCACTGTGAGTCTGTGGTCGGACTGACGACTAGCTCACACCATTCCCACTTCAAAGCTGAGCAGATGACAGAACTTATGACAGGATTGCTGGGTACAGTTGTGCAGATTGTTGACTGCGCAAGAGAGCCTTTCTTGCTTTGCATGAAGTTCACATCAAGATTTCTCCACAAGAACAGAATGCTCTGTGGGTAGCATGTCTGCAGTTTGGAAGCACCTGCCTACAGGTAGATGTTAGAAGAGGAAGAGCCCGCGGTTTCCCGAGGCCACCTAAGAATCGAGAGGGAGGTGTGTCGGATGAGGAGTGAAGTCACAGATGAGGAGGGAGGGCTGCCGTTGGAGGGGGTGGGCCAACGAGAGTGTTCTTCCCTGTCCACTCACGGAGATGTCTGGGCCTTCGAAATAGCCTCAGGGTCCTCAGAACCCTCGCCCCGAGGTGCTCAAAGAGACTGCTAGTGCTGCCGGCTGGGTGCTGCACTCAGTTGGCCTCGCCCAGTGTTGAGCGAGTCCTCCAGCACCCGTGGGCCGGCCTCCCAGGGCGGTCTCCGTGCCCTGGGCGTAGGAGGGCGGCTCACCCCGCTTTGGGTGGGACCGGGCGCCCTGTTTTGCCCAAGGAATGAGGCTAAGAACGCTGTGCCTTCTCTACCTCCTCGGCCTCTATGTGCCGGCAGGACAGCGAGCCTCCCAGGAGGAGACTGCAGGCCCCCGGGGATGCGGGGCCACAGGGAGGAGGAGCCTGGGTCCTGCACGAGTGCGAAGCCACGTGGACTCGCCCGGGGTTACGTCCTCAGTGTCAAATGGACTTCGGTTGTGTGATGCCGTTGAAGTTTCAGGGCCTGTTCGTTACGGCAGCTGGCGCGCCGACTCACGCGGTCCTGGTGCAGGGACTGGTCCTCCCTTGCCCTCGTGTGCACTTCCAGGCACAGGGGACCGAGTGGGCGTGGCTCCACGAGCACGTCCAGGTCCTCCCCCCCCGCCCCCCCCGCCTGGCCCGCCCGCCCCCGCAGAGCTTCCTTGCGGCCCGGCGAGCAGGAAAGCTCCCGGGCTCCCGGTCCCTGCTCCCCGCGACCCCGCGCCCGTCTCCACACGCGGGTGATCACAGGCTGCTGGTCAGAGGCTGGCCCGGGGCCAAGGCATTTTCTCTGCATGGGAAAAAATAAGGCTACGAGCTCGAGCCGCGGAAAGCACCTAGAACTCCAGGGCGGTCTCGCCGAGCACTGTCCTTACGGAGCCTCAGGGGGACGGCCAGCCTCCAGACGCCGGGACGGCCATCCCGCCTCGGCCGCGAGGCCCCTCTCTCCCTGCGGGCCCTCGTTTGGCACAAGAAGGGAGGATGGGGGGCGGTGGAGGCTTCTGGACTTCCCAGCGTGCAGGCGGGAGTCAGGAGGAGTGGGGGCTGGGCGGGGCCAGCGGGAGGGTCCCGGGGCCGCCATTGCAGCCGGCGTGGCAGGGGGCTGCCGGGGTCTCTCTCTCCCCCGCCAGCGCCGCCGTCTCCGCCGGGGGCGTGACTGTAGGTGACGGGGGCATGTCTGTTGTGAGGCGCGAGTGCGGGTTGGGAGGGTCACTCTTTGGGGCCCAGGGACTTGCCTGGGTGCGTCCTTCGCAGGGGACAGAGCTGGGGGTCTCTGGCCTCCGTGGTGGCACGGAAGAGACAGACGTCTTCTGTTTTTACTGGAAAAGATTCAGTGAAAGAATCTGCTGGCACAGATTCAGGGACACTGAAGGCTACCGGCCACGGCGCGTGGAGGCCACGACCACCGCCTTGTGAGTCTGCCGCCAGCGTCGCGTGGGGTCTACGCCTGCACCCCGCCGCACGCTGGTGTCCCTGGCCGAGCCCCAGCGCCGGCTGCAGGCGAGGTGGCTGGCGCACCCGGGCCAGGGACGCCCGAATCTCCGGAAGGCTTCCCCAGCCCTTGGCATGAGCCGGGTGCGTGGCCTCATCCGTCACTCGTGGTTCTGTCTCTATTTCTTTTTTTTTTTTTAATTTTTTAAATATTTATTTATTTTTGAGACAGTGTGAGTGGGGGAGGGGCAGAGAGAGAGGGAGACAGAATCCGAATCAGGGTCCAGGCTCCGAGCTGTCGGCACAGAGCCCGACGTGGGGCTCGAACTCCTCAACCGTGAGATCACGACCTGAGCCGAAGTCGGATGCCCGACTGACTGAGCCCCCCCGGCGCCCCTCTGTCTCTTTCTGCGGCCGTGATTCTCGTGTGATTGGAACAAATACGCTGAATGACCTCAGGGTTTTGCCCTCGGTGAGAATGCGCTGAGTTTACACAGCAAAAGAAAACAACATCAAAACCAAATCTTGTTTTTCGGAGCCACCCGGTCTTGGGGTTGTAGACCCGTGGGGTCCCATGCCGGACCTCCGAGGGCGAGGAGCAGGCTGGGGCCCCCTGAGCTTGGGCGAGCCTGCGGTCCCCAGGGCAGACACGAAGGAAGGAGGACGCGGAGAGCAGGGAGGGCGCTCGGGCCCGTGCCTGTTGGCAACTTCTTCGGGGGAGACCTGCACCCTCTTATGAAGACCTTGCTACTGATTAAGCCAGGCCCACCCAAGGTATCCTCCTTCGAGTAATTGAAAACAACGGGTTAGGGACTCTGCCCCTCTGCCCTGCCCTCTGCAGGCCCGTCTGGAACGGTCGCTTCTGGCCCGGACTCGCGGGCCTCCGAGGCCTGTGGCGAGGCCTGTCCCAGCTCGGGGCCCCGGGGCGGCCCCCACACGGAGCTCCGCTCAGGGGCGTTCCTTCTTGGTGGCGCCTTCGCCGACCGCCTCTGGGCACATGGCCCTGGGCCGGCGGAGACCCGGTGGCCGCGTTCCGGGAGCGCCGTCGCTCCGCACCGGGCCCCGCTTCCAAGGGGTCCTTCCGGAAGATGCTGGGCCGTGTTTAAACAGTGGGTTTTAAACCTGCACTGGTTTTTTATCGGAGAAGGGTGCGCACACGGAAAAGCTCCAGGTCACGAGGCCGCGGCCGCCGGCGGCCCCCAGCGTCCCCCCTCCCCGGACCACCGTGCTGACCCCGCCCCCACAGCGGTTTGGGCCCGTTCGGGAGTGCGTGTCTCTGTGCCCAGCTCCTCCTGACCGCTGTCCCGTCTGGGGGTCCGGGGCCGCCGAGTTTTGAGTTCGCGGCTGTGGAGTAGCCCGTGGCGGGAAGACGTCCCGGAGCGGGCGGCCAGCAGGGGCAGCCGCGGGCACTCCGGCCTGGCAGGCACTCGTCCCCCGTTCCGCTCGGGCGGCCCTGCTCGCTCGGCCTCAGCACCTTGTCGCTTCGAAGACCTGCCTGGCCCTCGGCAGAGCGTTTTTCTTCTGTAGCTTTTAATGCCGCGAAATTCTTGGCGACACGAGATCTGCTCCGGAGGGGACAGAAAGAGAGCCGCGTGGTTCTTGTTCAAATAGCCAGCCTGTGCCCGCAGCGAGCGCCCGCCGCCCTCACACGGCCGCCCTGCTCCTCGGCTCCGCGTTTCGGTCCCTGCCTCTCAGTCTCGGGGCGAGACCCAGGACCCTGGGCACCCCGCCGCGTGTGTATCATTCTGATCCATTTCTGCGACGCCCAGGCTTCCCGGCCGACGGGTCAGCCTGACGCAGCCGAGCGGCCTCTCTCCCGCTCGCGAGCGGGGGGTGGCGCGGGGACGGGCCCCCCACCGGCGGCGAGCCCAGCTTTCTCTGCTTGAAGCCGCCCCTCCGTCTGTACTTTTATTTACGTGTAACTTTTTTTAAGTTTATTGATTTTTTTGAGAGAGCGAGCAGGGAAGGGGCAGAGAGGGAGGGAATCCCAAGCAGGAGCCGTCAGCACAGAGCCCGACACGGGGCTTGAACCCACGAACCTCGAGATCATGACCTGAGTCGAACCAAGAGTCGGCCGCTCGGCCGACTGAGCCCCTCCCAGGCGCCTGGACCCTCCCCGTGTGAAGAGAAGCCCGGGACCGGGGTACGCAGCGCACGTGGGTGCAAGCGGCGGGGGCGGGGACGCCCGGATGGCGGTCCTGAGCTGAGCCGGCGGCACCGGTCAGCACGGCCCGCGGGCCCCTCGTGCCGCCTGCCTGGGGCACTCACCCTCTTCGCTCCCAGCAGCTCGACGAGGCCACCCGGGTTTAAGGTCCCAACGACGGAGGCCCGGCGTGTTCACTCGCCTCCGTCCGGGTCCCGTGTCAGCGTCCCATCCGGGAGACGCGGTCGTGCGGTGGCACGTGGTGGCCTTTACACACTCCTGCTCGTCCGTCGTGTGACCTCACCCCGAGTGACTTCCTGGTCCCGCCGTGGGTGGCCATTTGGGTGGTTTCCGGTCTAGGGCTATCGGTGTCAGCACGGCAGTGAACATTCTAGAGCGTGTCTTTTGGTGAACACGTGGACGCAGGCCTCCAAGTGCCGGTGCCGCACCCGGGGAGCGGCCGTCGCTGCTCGGGGACCCACGGCCCTGTGCCCGGTGAGCTCCGGCTGCAGGAGGGTTCTGGCTCGCGTGCCCCGTCCCTTCAGGGTCCCGGACACCCGGGTCAGAGTTTTCCCTTGGAGTTTTCTGAACCGCGGGCTTCTACTCCAGCGAGGACCTCGGGGTGTGAGGGCCTGGGAGGGGGGCGTCTCCCGAGGGCCCGAGGACGCAGGCTTTCAAAGGCCCCAGCGGTCCGCCTCCCATTAGCTCTGTGCTCGCTCACCGCACAGCCCAGTCACCCCCACAGCCGGATCCCTGCCTCTGAAGTGGGGCTGGGACTTTGACCTTCCCTTCTGGGAAGAGCTGAGCTCCCGGGCGCCCTGGTGCCTGGAGCAGGCTGGGAGAGGACTCGGCTCCGGGCAGGCTCCCTGCGGGAGTGGGCAGGGCAGCTAGCGGGGGCTCCGCTCTGTGCTCCGGCCTTTTGAACCCGGGGCTCCGTCAAAGGACGTCCTCCTTGTGCGGTCGCCGAGGGGGGAGGCACTGTATAATGCCCCCAGCAGCCCCATGGTCCCCCCCCCCCCAGGTCCCCACAGTGTGCCGGGCGGGGTGCCAGGGGCTGGGTACAGGGACGAGAGAAACCCCCCAGAGCGTGTGACGTTAGCAGGGCTGGGATGGTAGAAACAGGGCCCAGCGAGTGCTCGCTGATGGTTCGCTGAGGACTTGGGACTGCAGAGTTCCGGGAGGGGACCCGAATGGCACTGCCGTAACCCACTCAGTACTAGGGACCCCAGCAAAGTCAACAATTCTGGTCACCGAAACACACCCTTAAGAAAGCCACAGGCTGGGAGAAAACATCCTGAACACCTATCTGATGAAGGACTCGTATCTGTCATATATAAAGGACTCCCACAAATCAATAAAGAAAAGATAAATATTTATTAAACACAAGGCGAGAGCCCAGAACTACCACTTCCGTAAGGAAGACGTTCAATGCTTATTCGGACACACATGAAATACTAGCAGGCAGCATTACGCACCAGAGAGACGGGAGGTAAAGTCACAGTGGGCCCCTCTCACGCCCGCCAGAATATCGAGGGTTGGAGACGACGCCGTCGGGAATGTGCCAGAGCTCTCGGACACTCTGCCGGCGGATCGACACTAATTCACATTCCCCTCCAGGACCTGTGCCCACGGCCGTGACCCCGGGAGGTTGCTGCCCCGGGCACCTGGCAGGTGCGCCCCCTGAGCCGTGGGTCCGGATGGCTTGTGCCGGCTCCGATGGAATCTCTCTCTGCCCAGGCCCGGCCACCGGGGGGACCTGTGACCTCGTCCACGGACGCTTGGCAGACCTGGAGCTGCACGAGGACACCACTGGTTTGGGGAAAGTAAACGATGGCCCTTTGAGGTTGGTCCGTTCTTGTCCGGCAGCGTGTGTGTGCCCGTCCACCTTCCCCAAGTCCGTGCTCTTGATCTCTGCAATGCCTGGAGACCTTCAGGCTACTGCAGGCAGTGGAGGCCTCGGTCCCCCAGGAGGCACAGGCGGGGGCTGCCCAGGGACGCAGCAGGGTGGCCAGGCTCGGGTGACCGTGCTGGTGCCGAGGCTCGGCATGGAGCTGCCCGTCAACCTTGCCCGGGACGCCTGAGCCCCGGGGTCACCACGCTCTGTCCGTGGACTTGCTCTCCCACCAGGGACTCGTGGGCTCGGAGACCGGGAGAGTCCGTGTGGTTTCCCGGTGAGAGGCCTTCGTTCCCAGCTGGCTCCTTACTGGCTGTGTGACCTTGGAGGGGACGGCAGCCTCTCTGCGCCTCGGCGTCCTCATCTGCAAAACAGGGCGAGGACGGCGGCAAACCCTCCCGAGTGTCAGCGGCACAGACGGCGGCCGCGGGAGCCCCACTGCGCCACCCGCGAGGCCGAAGGGAGACCCCTGCACTCGGCCGCAGAGCCGGCTCCACGGTGTCACCTACCGCGCTCCCCCGCATCGGGAAACACTGTCCGTCGGAGCAGATAGATGCGCGGGAGAAAACAGGTCAGTCTTGGGGCACTTGGGGCGTCACGGCCGCCAGCGCGCCGGCCGGGGGACGGACAGGCTGAGCGGCCCGCTCGCTTCCCTCCCACTGTCCGTGTGGGCCCTTCGCTTGAACCCTCGGGCCCCGCGCAGCGCAGCCTCCAGGGTCCGATAAGAAGGCTCCGCGTCCTCTCTCTGGATGAAGAGGGTGCTGGCCGTTGGCACAGCTGAGCAGGGGGAGCTGGCCTGTCACAGGTGTGTCTGTGGGATCCTTCCAGACCTCGCCTTGCGGGCGGGGCGGCAGCTTGGATTCCCGCATCGTCTCCGAGCAGCGTTTCTGTGCCAGGCACAGAGCGAGGCATGCGGCGACGCCCCTGGCTCTGTGCCACAGGGCCGCCCCGTCCTCCCAGGGCCATGGCGGGAGGGGCTGCAGGAGAGGCTTCCAGACTGCGTTCGGCCACGTGGAATCAAGTTTCTCCTCTTGGGGCTTCCCACTCTGGAGAAGGCCCCGGGGCCTCGGGGCGCAGGAAGCTGTGGCCACCCCGGGGACGGGAGCTTCATCCTGGGCTCCCTGACGGGCACGCCTCGCACACCGTCCCCCAGCGCACCCTCCTGAACCTCGTGTGAGCAGGCTGCCCCTCCCCAGCGTGTGGCCCCAGAGCCACATCCGGGTCCTTCCACCGGGTTTCCGGAAGGTGTGCCCCCTCCCCCCAGCCAGACTCACGGGCAGCCCTGCCTCGGGGACGACGTGGTCTTCAGAGCAAAGGACAGGGAGTGACCGCGTCCGCCTGGCCACGCCCCTCAGGGCTCGACGCATGGCGTCCACCGGCTGGAGCTCGCCTCCGTCACCTCTGTCTTCAGCATCTTCTTCCCCGAATTCTGTGGCACTTTGCGGATCTCGCCTGGTGACGTTGTTCGCGTGTGCGCCCGTCTTCTCTCGCCGGGACCGGTGCCGCAGCCTCCAAGCCGCGCTCGCTGCCTCCTCCCCGGTAACGGTGACCTTTCTGAGGAGCGAGCCTTCCTGTTTCGCTCCCTGGCTTCCGCGGCTCCCTGCAGGCACAGGACAGAGTCCCAGTTTCCAGACGAGACGGCCGAGGCCCTCCCCGGCTGGCTGGCTGCTTACCACGCGGCCGCCCCTGAGCCCCACCTGGAGTCTGCCTGGGGGTAGGCTGCCGCTGCCGCTGGAAAACGGCCTGCTCCTTCCTCTGCCCCCGGGGCACGTCAGCAGCGGCTGGAGACCGTTCTCGTTGTCGGCAGTTGGCAGCGTGGGGGCTCAGGCGGCCGAGCATTCGACTTCCGTTCAGGTCGTGATCTCGTGGTTTGTGAGTTCCAGCCGCGCATCGGGCTCCGTGCCGACAGCTCAGAGCCTGGAGCCTGCTTCCGATTCTGTGTCTCCCTCTCTCTGCCCCTGCCCCACTTGCACTCTGTCTGTCTCAAAAATAAACATTAAAAAAAAGGAAGTAGGATTTTGGTCTGGGATCCGGGCAGGAGTGTCAGGGAAACACGAACCCTGGGTGTGACACAGGAGGCGGTCATGAGCACAGACTCAGGGCTCAAAGCCGTGGCTCCTCCACTAACAGGCTGTGTGACCTTGGGGCGCCCACTTAACTTCTCTGTGCCTTTGTTAACTCCTCTGTGAAGTGGAGCCCATCCTGGCACGCACTCACCTGCGCCAGATTTAAAAGGCTTCCACACGTCGTCTGACGCATCTGGTGATGTCTGTTCCGTGCCCTTGAGCCTGGCCAGGCCCCCACGCGGCCTCTGAGAGCATGCAGGGAGCTGGGCTGTGTGACCCGAGGCTGGGGTGGGAAAGGCCGCACGGTTCTTGCCGGGCTCTCCTGGGGCCCGTGCCCCGGAAGCCTTCTGCGTGAGGCTACCCCGAAGCCTCACCCAGGCCACGCGCAGAGACCCCCGGGGAGGAGGCGACGGCGAGCCCCCGTCTCTCCTCCAGTCCCGTCTCTTGGTCTCGCCAGCTCGGGGGCCGGACAGGTGAGCGAACCAGTCTTCCTTCCGGGTGACCCCGCCGGGATCACGGGCGACTGTACTGACGTGGCCGCCGCCCCTGTTTTCGGGGATCAGGACCGCGTGCAGGAGCTGCAGACGCGGCACGCCGGTGCGGGGAGTGCTGGGCGCCAGCCGTGGCTCGGCCTGTGCGTGGGAGAGGCCAACCGCTGTCATTCCAGCACCGACAGATCGTTACAGGGTCCCGGTCTCCGGGGCGCAGCCGAGGACACGGTGGTGGGGGTCCCCGCCCTCACGGAGCGCACGGTCCGTTCAGGAGCAGACAGCGGCTGGCACGTAGGTCACGGGGCCACAGTCACGTGTGAGCGTGGAGCGTCCCGTGCCCCTGGTGGTTCAAGGTCCGATCTGGCCGGTCCCTGTCCTCAGCTGTGCGCGGAAGACAGCGACATCACGCAGGGCAGGCCTGGGGCTTCCTGCCACAGCAGCGCTCCGGGTCTGCCTCAGTTTCCCCTCCTGGGGGCTTGTGAGGACTCTGGGAGGTGGTTCTGGAGACGCCCGAGGCGAAGGCTTCCGTGCTGGCGTTCGGCCTGCTCTGGGCGAGCCGGATGACATCAGCCCCTTTTGTTCCTAGGAACCCCAGGGACAAGTGGCTCCCATAAACCGGGGCAGCTGGGTGCAGGCGGCAGGAAGTGGGGAAGACCCGGGGCTCCTCCTGCGGCCCCAGGAAGCCCGGTCACGCCAGCGTTCTCGGGGACCCCTCCCAAGGCCGCGGAGCCACGCGGTGGTCAGTGGCGGTCCCGGCGTGCGGCCCCCCTCCCCGCTCCTGGCTCGGCCCCTCTCCTCTGCTCCCGAGCCGGCTGCGGACGTGTGAGAAACTGCCCCGAGAAGGTCTGGAAGGAAGAAGGACGCGCTGCAGCGGCGACACATCACGCTCTCTGTCCTCCGTCCGTCCCGCGGAAGACGCTGCCGAGTACGCGGCTTTCTGGGGATCATGCGAACCTGATGACGGCGGGCAGGCTGTGCTGACGGGCCGCCGCGGCCACGGCCCTGCTCGGGCACCTCTCCCTGCAGGGCCGCCGAGGACACGCGGACGCTGCGGTTGGACGTGGCTCACGGCGTCGGGGCGGCTCTCGCCGTGCTGGGGACGTTCCCACCGAGGACCTGGCGAGAGCAGAGCCCGGGCAGTGATGCCCCGGCTTGGGAGCCCTGCCCTTGGCCGGTGCTCGGGGCGGCTGGGCTCTGAGGTGAGCGGGTTGGGGCGCAGCTCGGCCTCCCTGCGTCACACGGAGAGCCCCGTGTCTGCGACGGGCCCAGCACGCAGGGTGAGAGGGCCCGGTCGTCACCCCAGGCGAGCAGGGCCGCTCGAGCACTGGAGAACGCCCGCTTAAACAAAGCAGAAAAACCCAGAAAGTCATCTTGGTACAGAAAACACATTTCGAGAATTTGAAACCAGTTTGTGATGAAAACTGTTTGGAAATGAGGAAAACTTCCTGGACCTGCCAGAGGCTCACGACCCGGGGATGCCTGCAGTTCAAGGCGCGTGTCACGGCACAGGCTGGGGCGCTGCGGGGCTCAGTCGGTTAAGCAGCCGACTTCGGCTCAGGTCCTGATCTCACGGTTTGTGGGTTCGAGCCCCGCGTCGGGGTCTGTGCTGACGGCTCAGAGCCTGCATTGGATCCTGTGTCTCCCTCCCTCTCTCTGCCCCTCCTTCACTCTTGCTCTGTGTCTCTCAAACATTCACGACAACAGTAAAAACAAACACAAAAGCACCAGCTGACCGTGTCCCGGAGCCCGGGGCTGAGACACAGGTGCCAGCTACCCCTGCCACACTGCCATTGGCCCCCGAGGGCGCGGTCGGTGCGAGGAGGAGAGAGCCGTGGGAGGGAAGGAAGAACATGCGTTTCTTCAAAACGATCGTCACGATCGTAAACACAGAAAATCCCAAGGGGCTGGCAGAGGAACCTCCCGGGAGGAAGACGCGAAGGCGGAGAGACGGCGAGTGCGACACCGCGTCCCAACAGAACTCAGCTGCGTTCCTATCATCGATGGCTGGAGAGGAGAACCCGAAAGCGCCCTGGAAAGCCGCGTCAGCCCGCCCCCCGTTTCAGGGCAGGTGAGGCCACCACGCGTGGCTGGTCGGCAGTGAGGAAGGGCCACGTAAGCGGCGTGGTGCGTCCCGGTGTGACTCAGAGCACTCGCTGTCTTCACGATGTCAGTCCCCAGAGTGACCTGCAGGTTCAGCGTGACCTTACTAAGATCTCAGCAGCCATAGGAAACAAACCAACCAGCTGACTGGAAAATTAACACAGAGAGGGAAAGAAATTAAGGAAACAAAAGCACATCTGGGAAACAAGGCCTACCCGGCCTGACTTGGCGCCTTCTCCGGAAGTCGTGGGGACTGGGACGGAACGGCCGCGGCTCGCGGGCAGACGCGGGGACCGGCGGAGCGGGCGGGGAGCCCCGAACTGGGCTGCACGTGCGTGGTCGGTCGCTTCAGGGGAAGGAGGCTTGTTTCCTGGAATGGGTGTCCACCGGGCCCAGTGCCGTCCACTAGAAGCATAATGCGAGCCACACGTGGTTTTAAGTTCCTGGTGGCCATCCTAAAAAAGTGAAAGAAATAAAATTTATGTTAATAATATAGTCTGTTTAAGCCTAAATACCCAAGACATTGTCATTTCAACGTATAATCAATAAAATCGTTAATGAGGCGTTTGCCTTTTTTTTTTTTTTGGTCCCAGGTGTGAGAAGCGTGTTGTGTGTTTCTCACGGAGAGTGCGTCGTGACTCAGACCAGCCGCACGTGGGGTGCAGGGACGGAACCTGCGGCTGGCGGCTCCCGTGTGGGCATCGCAGGTGAGGGACCGAAAATGCAGGCTGACCATTAACTCACACCATTTATAAAACTAAACTGAAACGCATCATATACCTAAATATACCAGCCCGAACTACAAACCTCCAAGAGGAAAACATAAGAGATCCTTATAACCTTGGGATAGTCAAAGGTTTCTTAGATAAAAACACAAGGAATATAAACCGTACAAGAAAAGCATTGATATTTTCACGTTAGCCAAAATTTAAAATGCGGGTTCTTCAAAAGGCACCGTAAGAAGCCAGGAAAGGCCACCCCGGTCACTGATCGGAAGAAGCCCTCAGGACGCATGGATCGGAGGGAGGCCTCTCTCCAGCACACTGAGACCAAGACAAAGCAAATATGTCACAGTGGCTAATGATTCAATCCCACGAAAAAATGGGAAAAATGTTAGAAGATACTTCACACAGTAAGACGCACGAACGGTCATCGAGCACACCGAAGACGCTTGGCCGCACGAGTCCCCAGGGGAACACAAGTTAGAGCCACAGTGAGAGACACACTCGTTGGAGCGGCTAAATTAAAGACCAGACAAGATCAAGTGTTGACGAGGACTAGGACAACTGGAACTTCTGTTGCCGGTGAGAACACACAATTATACAATCACCTTGGACAAGAGTTTTGTAGATTCTTCTAGAACCGAGCGTACATTTAGCATATGCGCCAGGAATTCCTCTCCCACCCTTTTCCCCAGGAGAAAGGAAAACACACGTCCACGGATGGATTTGAACATGAATGCTCACAACTACTTCGCACTTGCGACCCCCCAACTGGAAACAGCCCTCCTGCCCATCGGGGTGCGTGGACACGCACACTGTGGCGTCCCCGCGTGGTGGAATGCTACCTAGTTATGGAAAGGAAAGGAACCACTACTGACACACAGAATGCGGGTGACCCTCCAGAACGCTGCGCCGAGTGAAAGCACCAGACGCAGAAGACACCGGACGGTGTGGTCCACTTGTAGAAAGCTCTGGAAGAGGTGGATCTCGGTTAGTAGCAGAAAGAGCGACGGCTGCTGGGGGCCGGGGCGGGGATGGGCTGAAGAGGGGCTCACGGGTCTACGCGGGCGGTACGAGCTTGTGAGAACAGGATGGAATACACTCTTAAAGGGAGTGCTCGAGTTCCGGGGGCAGATCATGCCTCGAAGAAGTCAATTTAACAAGAGTTCTCATTTCACGAAAAAACTGGAATGCACAGATTAACGGAAGTACCCAGCACACATCACTGTGAGCCTACGTTTCAGAAATAACCTGTCCATGTTTTGCAGTCCCGCCAAAATGATTTCATAGACACTTTCTTTGCATATATTTGTATATCTGGGGTTTTAGATCTATATTCCTGTTACATCTATATTCCTTTTTCCCTTTTTTTAAAAGTTTATTTTGAGAGAGAGACAGAGAAAGCCCAGCAGGCTCCGTGCTGTCATCACGGAGTCTGACATGGGGCTCCAGCCCATCACCGTGAGGGCACGACCTGAGGAGAAATGGAGAGTGGGCACGTGGCGGCCGGAGCCCCCCCAGCGCCGCTCCGTTTTCCGCTTCGCAGCGGCCTGAGAGTGTACTTCCGCGTCCCCCGACACCCACTCCGCGCTGCCGCCGGTCCCCGTTCCCTGCTGTCGTGAGCGCGCGGAGCCCAGCACTCCTGCCGCGTTCCGAGCGGTGGCCTGGCTGGGTGTGGCGAGTGACGCCCCGGCCGGCTCAGCGCGGGGTCTGGACTCCCTTCATCGGTGTGGGAGCTGCTCCTCGCGGGTCACGCTGAGCCCGCTGGGTCCCCACCTCCAGTTCTCCGGTGGGTTTTTCCTTCCCCGCTCGGTTCTACGGGAGAGCAAGAGCTCGTGAAAACTGGGGGCTGCTGCTGTTCTTGGAGACGGGTGGGTGGACGTGTGTTGGGGGGGGGTCCTGGCACCTGCGGGGAGACGTAGATGAGCCGCTGGGAGCGTTTCTCTCGCTCGGGCGCTCGGGGAGGCCGGCGGGTGGGAGGCCCTCCTGCTCGGCAGGGCCAGGCGGCCGGCCAGGCCGGAGACACACGCCCCGAGCAAACACCAGCCGGTTCGCGGGGGCATCGCCCGCAAACCTGGGAGACCTGGGAGGGGGCATTGCCCGGGGACCTGGGAGGGGTGTGGAGCTGGGGGCCGAGGGCCAGAGCACACGCCCGGTTAGCCGCTGTGCTCCCCGTCCCACCCGGCGCCCGACAGCACGCAAGGGAAGGCTTCCCCAGGGAGTGAGCCCGCCGCCCGGCTCCAGCGCAGCCTCGGCACAGAGACACTCCGGGAAAGGTCTCCAGCTCGTTCCGGCTCGGCCCCTGCCCTCCCCCCGGCGGCTTAGCCCACGAGGCCTACTGCGCGATCGAGTGCGGATAACATGAAAGTGTTTCCGAGGGACTATCTTAGGTCCTCCTGGGTCCCCCACGCCCGCCCCACGCCCAGGCCAGGGGTCCTAGCCTTCCCGGGCAGGCGTGAGCAGGGGAGCAGCCCTCGGGTGTCACGGGGAGCGCTCCTCGTCAGCTCCTGGGGTTCGTCCTCCCGTCTGCAGGCTCACAGCCCTTCAGCAGGGGCTCTGGGAGGCTCCCAAGTCTTCCGGACTCATGGAAACTTTCCAGAAGAACTTGCTGAATCCTGAGATGCCCGGCTCCGCCTCTGTGACACTCGGGGCCTCACCTGTGCGCCAGGGACGACAACAGCGCCACGTGGCAGTGGTGCTGGGGGCCTGTGACCTGGCATGAAGGACGCCGTCAGTCGGGACTGGCTTCTGTGGTTCAGAGAGCACGCCAGACGGAGGGTGAAGGGACGCAGTGAAGACTCCGGGGAAAGGACAGTCCAGGGGCCCCAGGGCCGCGGCTGGCTTGCTTTGGGGGATGGTTCAGAGGTCTGATGGAGGAAGAGGCAGCAAGGCCAGTATCACCTCCTTACATGAAATAAATTTCTCTCCTTGGAAAGGAGTGAGCTTCCTGCTCCTAGGAGCATTCAAGTGGATGACAGTTTCTTGGCAACTCACGCCTGGGATGCGGCATGCGGGAAGACGGGGAATCTGTAAACTGGCCCTGTGGGTCCCTCTCAAGGGCGGGTTGCAGTCCTGGTCAGTGACGTCGCCATGGGGGGCTCACTCCCTCTGTTCTGCACGTTTTTCCGCTGAGCAGGCACTAGCGGTGCAGTAGAGCGTCCAACTCATGATCTCTGAGCTCCGGGGTCCCCAGCGTGGTCGGGGGCTGTCCTGCGGGGAGGGACAGCTGGCCGCGTCACTGGTGGGTGAAACTCATCCGTTTGTTTCACAGGAGACCCCTCCGCCGACCCTGGCCACCCTCGCCTATTCCTGTCTGGTAAGTGGGTGAAATCCAGGTGGGCTGCCTGGCGGGGGTAGTGGGAAGGTGGGACTGAAGGTGGCCCGTGTGTTGGTGGAGGCTGGGCTGGGGGTGACGGGTGGGGGGGGTGAAGGGCAGGCAGGAAGCCAGCAGCCCACCCGCCCAGGCCTCCCCCCCGCACAGGCCGCGGCGGGCAGGAACGGCTTCCTCTCTCGCCCGGCGTGGGGAGAAAGGAACTACCCTCAGTTCCTGCCCTGGAAAGGAGAGGAAGAGGCGAGGGCTGTGACCTATGGAAGGCACTGCACTTTCCCCAGCCCTGGGAGCGGCGTGCGTGGGAACCCGCGAGGCGGAAGCGATACTTTAGCAGCTGCTTTCCAAGGTCGACGGACAGCAGCAGACTGACGGGAGCTGCGACAACGGCCCCAGGTGCCGGCGCTGGAGACTCTCTCCAGAGAAGACGCAAACGCGGCGCGCAGCACCTGGGGGCCCCGACCACACCCAGAGCCTTTGGGGGCCCGGGAGCCGTGCGCCTCTCCGCCCGTGCGCACCTGTTCTCCCATCTGGTAACCTCCCCCCTCGCAAGATTTGTCTGCGGTTTAATTGAGATGATATGCAGAGAGTAGCTGCTGGCGGTGACCTCAAACATCTGGACCCTGGGAACGAATCGGACCTTCCTCGTTGGCCTCCGGCGACTCCACGCAGTTAGCTGTAACAGGCAGGCCAGTAGGGACTCGAAGCGTCTCACGGTAAAGCGGCGACAGTAACTGTGTTGGTCACGTTCTGCTGTGCTGTGTGCTTTCGTGGGTCACCACCCCCAGTCGCCGCGAGAACCCTGCTGGAATGGGCGGATAAGCAGGTCCGTTTGGCACCGAGGGAACTGCCCGGAGTTACTCAGCCGGCAGGCGCACGGCCGGGGCCCCAGCCCATCACCTCCCACCAGCTGCCCCCTCCTTCCCCCGCCCGAGGCAGCAGGTCTGAACACAGGCCGTGGCCTTGAAGGCGGGGTGCAGGTGGACTTTCTGGGGACCCGGAACCGTATGGGAACTGACGTGAATAGGAAGTGTTTCTGCCCGGGCAGCCGCTGCACCGATTGCCTGAGGTTCCTCGAAAGGCCCCCCGGGAAGGTCAGTGGCCGGCAGTCCCGGATCGGGCTCCCGAGAGGCGGACCTGAAGCAGGACTCGTGTGCCGGCGGGAAGGGCCTCGGGAGAGACCCGCACGGGTGAAGGAGGACAGAAGGACCCAGGCCAGCAGCGTCCCGCCATCAGGGTGCCCCCGCCGGGGGGTGCGTGGTCAGGGTGAGCCACGCCGCCGAGCCGGGTTTCGGACTCCCCCACGGGAAGCCACGGGACGGTTCTCGGAAGAGTCCCAGGTGCCTGGCCCTGGAGGCAGAAACGGAGAGGCTGATCCTGGTCCCGTCGGCGGAGACCCGGGAGCTCCGGCGTCTGCACGAATCCCGGCCGCAGCTGGCGGGCTCTCACGGCTCTGGCTGGGAGCCCTGGGCACTTGGTCCCGACTGGGCTGTGACTCTGTCCTAGGCGGGTCCTGTTCGGTGGCTTGTGCGTACGGATGCCGCGTTGAGGGCCTCACCCAGGACCCTCTTGCCAGGCAGGATGGGCATGGGGCGGGTGCCAGGCCTCAGACCCCTCAGCTGCACTCCGGGCTCGGCACGCCGTAGCCTGGTCTCCGCCATGGTGCAGCACACGGGAGATCGGGGGGCCTGGCCTGGAGTAAAACATGAAAACAGCCACGTACAACACGCAGTCCTCCATGGGACCCTGTTCATTTTGGGGTCGTCTGGGGAAATGTGCGTACAGACTGGGTATCAGACGGTGAGGGAGTTGCCGTTAGTTCTGCCAGCTGAGCTGACGGCGTCACGACCGCAGAGACGAATGTCTCTCTGCTTTCAGAGATGCCCATACGGTATTTGGGACGGAAGGACCTGCGTGTGGTTCAACAGTATCCGGGACTATCGGCCGAGCAGAAAATCTGGCTGAAAGCTAATTGCCGAGTCTAAGTCATGGATTGTGGGATCCGGTCGCTTTCACCACGTTTGAAAATTTCAAAACACGATCTGAACGACGCGGGTCAGCGCGGAGAAGCCCCGGGGCCGGTGCATGCGTGTGCTGAGCGCTCCGCGGGCACGAGCCGGCTCCGGCCAAGCAGGGTGGCCGCGGGCCTTCCGACGCCACAGTCCCAGCTGGCCGGCCTGGCGCTGTCCCGCCAGGGATGCCCCGGCCTCCCCTCCGAGCCCGTGGACCAGCACACGCTTTCCAACTGTCCTTGCTGTGGCCCGAGCGCCACGGCCACATCTCGCCCCCACGGTCCTGCCGTCCCGGGGGGCCGCCCCAGACCCCGGGTGGCGGAGCCAGGGTGCCCCGCGGCGGTGGCCCTGCCTCCTCCCGGGCTCATTCACAGGTCAGCGCGTGGGAAGCACTCTCCTCGTTGGGGGGCTGCTGGAGAGTGCTGCCGGCTGTGAGCGGATTACGGTCGCACTGCCGCTGGGTCGGGGCCCGACGCTTTGGGAGCTGTCACCCAGGAGGCCAGGGTGCAGGGGGGTGACGGGAGGGGAGGGCCAGGCCAGCAGCGGCTGGCAGCGTGCACGGCGGTCCTTTCAGGCTCGGGCTTTGAGGCCGCCCTCCCTTGCCCTGTGCATCGGGACCCCGGTTCTGTGGGTGGGCCCGGGACTCTGCAGTTGTCTCCGGTCCCCGGAGACGCTGATGCAGCCGGCGTGGGCCACAGGACCACGTCCTCCGCCTCGAGGGCAAGGCAGCTGCGGGGAGCCTAACGCCAGCTCGAGGCCTGCCCCGCCCCCTGCCCCTCAGAGGGACCACCGTGCAGAGCGAGTGCGGGCCTCCCAACTCCGGCCCGGCCCTTCCTCCGAGGCTGCCTGGCGTGGGTGCGCGCGGGTGCTCCCCGACCCTGGGGCCAGGGGTCAGCTGCCCTCCATCTGTCACCATGACCGAAGCCACAGAGAGGCAGGGCCCCTTCCTGAGAGGAAACGAAGTGGGGGCGGCAGTGGCCTTGGACACGGAGGCCTTGGCTCAGCACAACAGGCCCAGCCGGACTGGGGGGCGGGGGCGGGGGCGGGCAGGGGAGCCCAGAGAAGCCTGCCTCTGCCCTCGAGGGCTCAGAAACTTCCAGAGGGCTGTGTGCTCCCGGCTAGAGCTCTTCACAAGGGCTGCCTCCCTCCTCGGGTGGCCAGGTGGGAACCAGAAGACAGGAAACCCCGGCCCCGTCCTCAGTTCTCCTGAGTGGGCACGGCTGGCCCACTGTCACCATGCCACGTGACAGGCTGGGTCCCCCGGGGCCCCTGCCCCGCCTCTCCCCAGGTTGGGTCCCCAAGGAGCCCTCAGTGCAAAGCGCAAATGTCACCTGCTGGTGGAGCGGTTTTCCCCAGCATCGCTTGGAGGCAGCTCCGTTCAAAGGTCCTCGGGGCTGTGGGGACGGCACTTGCTGATCCTTCGTGTCTGTCCCTCCATCCGGCCACCTGGGCCTGCGCTCTCCCTCTGCCTGGGGCACCGCTCCCCCGACAGCCGCGGGATGCGTTCCCACCGCGCTCATGTCTGCGCCCAGAGCGCCCTGCGCTGACCCCCCTCGCCCTGACCCCCCGCCTCCCCTCCCCCGATGCTGTTTCACCGCGAGCCCCCAACCCGGACTTGCGCCGCTCTGCTCTGTCGGCTAATTTGTCCAGCTGCTTGTTGTCGGGGCCCCAGCTGGGCGTGTCACGAGATCAGGGTTGTCTCTGTCCCAGCAGCACGGCACTCAGCATGGAGCGTGGCTTGGTGTAGAGTGAGTGGGGGAAGGGGCAGAGAACGAGGGATCCGAAGCAGGCCCCAGGCTCCGAGCTGTCAGCACAGAGCCCGACGCAGGGCTCGAACTCCCGAACCGCGAGATCATGACCTGAGCCGAGGCCGGACGCTTAGCCGACGGAGCCCCCCAGGCGCCCCAAGACCGCTCATCCTCTAAACGCATGTCTGACTTGAGTCGCTCTTTGTGATGGAGAGGATGTGAACCGACGTGGAGCCGCACAGCAGCCACTGCACTGGGCCCGCGACGATTTTGGGGGGGTGCAGAGGGGGCCCCGATACTTCGCCCTTCAAGAACCTGAGTCGGGAAAACGGCTATGCCCCGTGTGTCCACCAGAGGGCGCCCCGTTCCCGGCAGCCTGGCGTTCCGTGGCGCTCACGGGGGCGCACTGCTCTTTTTTTCTTCTCTTTGAACTTACTTTTTGTAATGGGAAATATCTTTTTTAAAAATCCCACAGTCCACAGGAGGGGGAAAATAACTGGATTTGATGCACAGGCAATTGGGAAATTGCTTCCTTCTAAGTTTCAAAGCAGCTTTACTCTCCAGAACATTCAGAGACGTGGGGCACAGAGCCGGCACCTAACGGGTTTTGAAAGTTCTACGAACCTGCGACAGCTCCCCACTACCAGCCTGCCTGTGGCATCGCGGAGCCCTGTCGCTGGAGCTGAGCCCCACTGGAGATGTTTCCAGAAGAGGCCGGGAGCCGCCCAGGCGGGGGAAGCAGGAAGCCTTGGCTGTGTGGCTGATCTGGTACTAATTAGCTGTGTGACCTTGGGCAAGTCACTTAACCTCTCTGGTCTGTTTATTCTTGTGTTAAATGGGGTGTCGGATTAACTCATCCTGAAGTTCCTTTGAGCAGAAAAGGCAGTGGGGAGGGGAGAGCTGCTACTCTGGGGCCCACGTCAGCCTCCATGACCCATGTGGGACCTGGGGCTGGAGCCAGCGGATCTGCAGTCAGTGTGTGTGTCTGACTTTGAGTGCAGCTTGGCCCTGCCACTAACTGCGTGTGCGACCTCCACTGGCTCATTTCCCCCAGCCTCGGTCTACCCATCTGCGGGTTGGGGACGTGGGGTACCTTTGGCAGGGGTGTTGAGTTTTCGAGGTGCTAAGAGACGAGGGCGTGAGGGTGGGTGGGGGCGTGTGTGTGACGACAGGGGACAGCGGGGAGAAGACTCCCGTACACAGTCTCCCTCGTCGGGGGAAGAGCACACAGCATACGATTAGCCGTTTCCAAGTGTACGGTTCTGTGAACAATCTTTTAAATGGAGCTCAAACATAGGAAAACGGTGGTGAGAACCCGCTCGGTCGGGGTCGGTGCCAAACGCCTGCTCACACGGTGTCCTTTACTACAACCCCACGGGAAGGGACGTGGCGGCCGAGGAAACGGGAGCTCAGAGAGGTCGAGCGACTTCTCCCAAAGCCTCCAGCCGGGAAGTGGCAGGATGCTGGGGCTACGTGGGGCCCCCCCACGTGGCCATGCGGCCACCCCCCCCCCTCCGGCCCGACCCGGCGCGGGAGCCCTGGGAAGGCGGCGAGCAGGCCTGGGCGGGGCCCGGGCTGACGGGCAGGGCAGCAGGAGCCGAGGAAAGTCACTTGACCTTGTCATCCCTTCACTTCCTGCTCTGCCAGAGAGGAAATGTTTACACAGCGTCCCCACACAGACGCTCCGCAGGCCTGGACTTGCGGTAATTAGCTGAACAATGAGGGATGGGCGGCTGTGCGGTGGCCCAGGGCGTCGGCTGGGGGGGTCAGGTGGCCGGGGGCCTGGCTCCTCACGGACAAACCCGCCCCCTGACCCCAGGCACATTCCCTGCCCCCGCTCCCGCCCCCACCCCGGCCTGCTTCTCGGGTACGAAAGGCAGAGGCGGGCAAGCCAGCCTTCAGGACCCCTCGAAGGCCCCGCAAGTGGGTGCCGCACCCGGCGGGGGCAAGTGGGGCGGACGGCGGGACCGCGAGCTGGCGTGTGCGGCCTGGAGGGCCCCCGCCACCACTCCCAGCTCTTTCCCCGAGCCAGTCCGTTCGCCTGTCACCGCGCGGGCCGGCGAGTCTAACCAGTGTGGCTTCTGCCGGCCCGTCCGATGGCCCGGGCCCGCGCCTCCCAGCCGCCCTCGCCCGCCCTCGCGGCAGGAGGCTGCCGTCTCCTACCAGGTACTCAGGAAGCGGGTCGTGTGCCACGGGCCCTCGTCTTTCTCCGTCTCCCGGCCGCACGCCGCAGGATCGGACGGGGACAGCGAGGCCACAAACCGAAGGGAGCCCGAGCTCCCGGAGCCCCAGGTGGCAAGAGCGGGCGCTGACCGGGCACTTCCGTGCTGGACCTCCACGTGCACGAGACGCGAACTTCCACAGTCAGCACTGCCTCAGAGTCTGTGCCCGCCCCGGAAACACAGCTGCGGACCACACGGAGAAGGTCCCTGCC
This sequence comes from Paradoxurus hermaphroditus, assembly GCA_004024585.1. Lineage (NCBI taxonomy): Eukaryota > Metazoa > Chordata > Mammalia > Carnivora > Viverridae > Paradoxurus > Paradoxurus hermaphroditus. The sequence goes on along the minus strand of PITB01001964.1, from coordinate 122,452 downwards.
CTGGGCGCAGGTGGACAGATGAGGACGTGTTCAGGACGTCGGCAGGAGGATCATCCAGACCTTGTGACTGTCAGGATCGGCCCACGTACTCCCAGAAGCCTTTGGACGTCTAGGTCGGCAGGCTGGCAAGGTGGTGTGTGGGAGCCCCGGCAGCTCCAGTCCCCGGAGAGGCAGGGCCTTCTCTAAATATGGGTTACGGTATACACATCAGTCTCTTGTGAGCTGAATTATTATGAGTCTTTGTGGACTGGGTCCGTCCATTTAGGAATCCTGGTTTGCAAAGCTAAAACCCTCATCTTAGGCAAAGGTTGGGACAAGGCAGTGTTCGGTGGTGAGCCCCTTCCTTCCCCTGGCAGCCAGTGAGATGCGTCCCCGTCTGCAGACGACCCGTGAATCCGGGCCTCTGTTCTCCGCCATAGCCCCCGCAGGGCTCCCTGGAGACACTCAGGAAGGCCCTCGGAAAGGCTGCTGGAAGGTTCTCAGCCCCTGTCCTTGGAGGTGCTGTGTCCTGACGGGGAGAGATGGCGTGCGCACTTTACTCCCCCGCCAGGAGACCGGGGGGCCAGGAGACCGAGGGGCCAGGTGTGTGCATGGTGTACGTTTGGGACGACGTCGACCGGGCGGCGGGGGAGTGAGACACGGCGACGCAGAGAGGCACCGAGGGAACCCCGTGGGTTCCTGGCGCCCGGTCCTGTCGGGGTCCTGCAGGAGAAGGTGTGACACGTGGTCCCCACCGTTGTCCCCTCCAAGGGACTCCCTTCCGCCCTGGGCTGAAGGCTGCTCCCGAGGGGCCTTCAAACCCCGGCACCCGCAGCGTTGGTTTGAGCAGCTGTTTCCGGTGTCTAGGACCCACGTCACAAAGTGGGGCGGCTGAAGACGGCGGAACTTTACTCTCTCATAGTTTTGTAGGCCAGGAGTCTGAGTCCAGGGCGTCAGCCGGGTCACGTTCTCGTGGACCCCTGGCGCCCCGTGGCTTGCGGCTGCAGAGTGCATCCCTGTCTCTGTGTTCACGTGGACCACAGCGGTACAAACTCGCTTCACCAGTGACAGCAGCAAAACCCCTAATTCTAAATCAGGTCGTGTTCACAGCTTCCGGTCGGACGTGCGTTTTGAGGGGACACTCTTCAACCCAGGACACTCGGACCGGGAGCCCAAGCCACAAGGTTTCATCTGGGGGCTCAGCGGTCAGGGCGCTGGGCCCTCGGGTCAGGAGCTCCTTCTGGAACAGTCCTCCTGTTTGAGCGAAGCTCTCCTCCTCTGGATGACCACTCCCTGTTTCTTGAGGTTAATGCCATCAGTTAGACCCCAGTGGACTCACGTCAGGATGACACACTGCACGTCTACTCCTCTGTCTCCGAGAGAGGATTTTAGCATCTCACACACCGACAGCGAGCCAAGGCTCTGCCACTCACTGGCTGTGTGTCCTTGGGCAAGTCACTCAACCTCTCTGGGCCTCGGCTTCCTCATCCATAACATGGGATTGCTGCCTAGCACCTACTCGGCAGGGTTACCGTGAAGATGGAGGAGACCACAGACATAAGGGGCTCTTCCTGCAGGCCCCGGACAGGTGCCCACGTGTGGAGCAGAACGGGAAGCAGGAATCCCCCCGGGCGGTGTGGCCGCCGGTGCTCTTCCCCGAGGGACTCGGTGTAGGAACCGCCCACCCTAGGTTTCCAAGCCAGGCTGGGCCTTTGTGGGGTGGGCGTCCCCAGACAGGTAACAGGACGGCTGGGCTCTGGTTTCCGCTCAGAGTCTGTAGACGGTGGCTCCTGGTCACACTGTCCCCAGGAACTGGCCGGCAGCCTCCCCGGAACAGAGTGGCGTGGCCCCGTACCAGCGCCCCCGGACTTCTCCGGGACCCCGGCCCACCGTCCGGACGAGCAGATGCGGAGATCTGACTTTCTGGCTGAGCAACTCGGGGCCCCGTTTCCATCCGGCCAGGGAACTTGCCCTCCACACCGAAATGTCACGTCGGTGATGTCTGGCAGCGCAATAACCGTTCATCACGGCTGCCTCTGCTCAAACACGGCGCTGGCTCGTCAGAGCCTTGATACCGGCCCTGGGGGTGGGGGAGGCCGGGATCGGCTCTCAGAGCCACTCGGCTGTGTTGTTGTCGACGTCTGGCCCTGCCCGGAATGGCTGATGCCTGTTCCGTAGGAGTTCGGCGTTTTGAATATCACCTCTTCAGGGGGTAAATGTCATCCCATTTCTCAGATGGGAAAGTGGAGGCTTAGGGAAATAAAGGATTCCCTATGTCCCGCATGGGCCCCTTATATCACGGGATGAGAGCACGGCGAGCGCCGAGGGGCTGCGTGCGTCCTCGGGGGTGGGTTTGAGTCCCCAGAAGCAGGGCTTGAGGCAAGGATGCGGGTGCAGGTGGCCTCGAGGCGGGTGGGACGGGCAGTCAGCAGAATACTGGCCCCCAAGGACGCCCCTGCTTTAATCCCTGGAACCTGCAAGTATGTGACCTCACACAGCAAAAGGGACTTTGCAGGGGGGATTAGGTTACGGATTTTCAAACAGGGACACGGCTGTGGGTGATCCGAGCAGGCACAGCGTCACCGCGAGGACCCTTGAAGGAAGGAGGAAGGAGAGGCCGAGGCTGTCTCGCTGCCGGCTCCAAAGATGAAGCGAGAGGTCTCAAACCTCAGGATGCAGGCGCTTCCAGAAGCAGAAAGAGACGAGGGAACAGGGTTCTCCCTCCGGCATCCAGAGGGAGCGCACCCTGGCTGACAGGTTGAGTTTGGGAATTCTGGAAGCTTGTGGCCACTCGTTGCCCATGCAGCGCCCGGGAAGGGCTGAGGGGAGGGGAGACAGGCAGGGAGAGAGGCCAAAGGGTTCATTAATAGAGCTTACTGATAACTGTGCCAGGCGAGGCACAAGCCCCAGGCAGGACACGCTGAGGAGCTGCACGGACGCACCAGCCGACGCGCTCACGCTCGGGACGGCTCCCCCAGGCGGCCCTCCGCGGGGCTGGCGCGGGCCCTCGGCCCAGGCCGAGAAGCAGGGACACGCAGGCGCGGTGAGGGACTTGTGCGGCAGAGGGCCCTCGGGCGCGGCACCAAGTGCCCTGTCTCTGTCCCCCTGGTACCGGTTTACAAATGTTCTTACGTAGGGCTGCTGTAGAAGACGTCTAAATATATGGAAGGAAACCCAGTCTCAGTAATAAGTCCTGAAAAGTGATGCATCCGAGACTCGATTCTTCAGTTCTTTCTAATAAGCATTAAAATAAATATGTTTACCCTTAAAATCAAAGGTTTGCCCGTTTACCACCTAAACTCACTTCGCGTTACCACCCAAGGGTCCATGCTGCACATTTTTTAAAGTATTTTTTTTACTTGTTAGGGAGAGTGCACGCGCGCGCACACACACACACACAAGCGAGGGAGGGGCAGAGAGAGAGGGAGAGGGAGAGAGAGAATTCCAAGCAGGTTCCACACTCACAGCTGAGCTGAAACCACGAGTTGGACGCTCAGCCAACTGAGCCACCCACGTGTCCCCCCGTGCTGTGCGTTTTAAATGCTGCACTATCTTATCTGTGTCCCAAGAACAACCCATTTTCTGGACGGGGAACTGGGTCAGAGAGGTTAAGTGGTTCTCTCAAAGACACACAGTGAACAGCTGAGCCGTCAGACGCCCTAGTCTCCAAAGCCTGTAGTCTTTGTACTACCCCGTACACTGCCTGAGGAGAAGGGTCGCGTTGAGGCCTCGAGCTGGACACCAGGCGATGTTCTAAGTGTTCCAAACCCAGCAAGCCACCCCCCCCCCCCCACGCCGCGGCCACCACAGCGCCACGAGATTTTGTGCTATTTCACTTATGTTAGCAACCGGTATCCCTGTCTCCACCTTTCAGAGGCACAGAGTTTAAGTCACTTGCCCAAGGTCACACGGCATGGCCGGTCCCTGCAGGGGTTCAGGTCTAGCCACTGTTCCCAAGACACAGAGTTCCAGGAGGAAGCGCTCGACCGACTCTGCTCGGGGGAGGACCCCAGGTTTGCACGGGAGGCACAAGCATGGGGGGCGCCCCAGACCCTGCCTCGGAGCTGCCCGGGGCTCCGTGGGGTGACTGGGCACCCCGATCTTGCCGCTCTGAAGTATTTCACCAGGGGCTCGTCCATCCCACGGTGCGGGCTGTGGGCATCCGGGGTTACCGGTTCTCGGCCGTTACCAGTAGCGCCGCGCGGAGCCTTCCTGCACGCGGAGCTGCGCGCCCACACGCACGTGTTCGTGCCGGGCGTGCCCCCGGGCGCGCAACCACGGGGACGCGGGGTGGGTGCGTGCTCTGCTGGCGTAGAAGTGCCCCATGTCCCCAGGCTGTTCCCAAGACGCCGTTGTGACCTTTTGCCTGCAAGGCAATCACCCTCTGACCCATCTGACCCACGCGGGGTGTGGGTGACGGGGAAGGCGTTATTTCTGAGAGCGGGTTTGGGTGGGAGAGGGTCAGACGCTTGATACGCAGCAGGGAAGATATGCAAAAGAGCGAGACAGGAGGAGGAAGCGTCGTGTCGGCTGGCACCGTGCCCTGGGACTGTGTGTGCGACGCGGGGTTGAGGGCCGTGTTGGGCAGGCGCGTGATCGTGGACGGCTGGGCCTCGGGGGTGCCGCCTGCAGCCCCGGAGAACGCCCCGGTTAGCGGGGGCGCGAGGAGGGCCCGGTTCCCCACGCAGCCCAGACGCCAGCTGCGCCGGGGACACCTCCTGTCCGTGGGCCACCTTTTGGCATTAGTTCGAATGTGCCAAAATGCAGGCACCTCCTGCCGGGGTCGCGCCCGTCCTGCCCCCCCCCCGCCGAGCAGTGAGGACTGCCTGTCTCCGGGGGGCCTGTTAGGCCAGGCTATCGCAGCCCAGAGCGATGGCCTCAGGCTGCTGACGGACACTGGCACTCTTCAAATCTATAATGACGTGTCGCCTGAAGGGCCGCAGGTGTGGGGGGGGGGTGGCGTGTGGCCAGAGGCAAGGACCGGCTGGAAGGAAGCCTCATCCAGTTGTGGGGGGACCGTGACACCTCTGGGGAGAAATTCGGGGCAACCCATGTTTGTGTCTTTTATCGGATTCACAGTTATGTCTCTTGTTAAAAAGGACACGACATGAAACTCAGGGAAGTGCAGATAAAGGCAGGGAATGCTGAGAGGGGCAGCTGCCGAGACCCGGCGTGTGGAGCCCAGGAGGGCGCACGCCGGCAGCCCCGCCAGCAGCCCCCAGGCGCTCTCCCTGCCCCGGTCGCCGGTCGGGGTGAGCTCTGTCTCGCGCCCAGAGCACCCGGGGGACTGCCCGGTGGCCCCCGTGGCCTCCTGCTCTGTAAGCGCCCGGCGGCGCAGGCTTCCCCCCTGGGGTCTCGCGTCCCCGCCGCCTGCCGGTGCTGTGGCCCCGCCCGTCCCAGCTCCCCTCCCTGCACCTTCCTCCATCTCTTTCCTCTCGCACGTGACCCTTTCAAAGTTCTGGCCTCGTTTCAAATGCAAAGACCAATACAAATCAGAACGGCGATGCCAACCTCTGTCACTCTCTCCCAGCAGCCCGAAGGAGCAGCACTGTCCTCCCTAGGCTACTCGTGGGGAAACTGAGGCCCGAGGCGGGGAACCCCGCCAGGAAGGGCAGGCAGTGCATGCCTACCGCCCCGCGTGGCCGCGGTCTTCTTTCTCCCGGCCTCCACGGCCCGCCCGAGGGGAGCCCCAGACTCGCTGTGACAGACGTGGGGACAAACCCTCGTCGGGAGGTCGGGCTGAGCTGTGGTGACGCGGAAGCTGGCCGAGAAGGCGCGTCTCCCCACGGGACCAGGCCGGTGCGGCCGTGCCCTCCCGAGTCTCCGAGTCACCTGGGCAAGGCGACCACGCTTCTGTGCCTTCGCGTCTGTGCTGGGGAGCGGCGCAGGGCCTGCCTCTTTGGTGGCCGGCTGGTGGCAGTGGTCTGACGATGCCACACGGTGCCTGGCTCCATGAGGGTCTCGGGAGCCCGCCTCGGTGTGGGCTCACCGGAGCGAAGACCAGGAGCGGAGAGGCCCCCCCCGAGTGGGCAGTGCCAGCGAGGCGGGCGCGGCGGGGAGCGGGGAGGCTCCCTCTCCGCTATCTTAATCCCTCGAGGCGGTCAGAAAAATGACCTCGTGGGCAGGGCCTCCTGTGCGCATTCCTGAGGAGGCCCCGTGCGGCCCTGTCAGGGTGGTCTCTCCCCCGGAGGCCCCGCGGCACGCCCAGCCCGTCCCCCCCCCCCCCCCCCCCGCCGCACTGCCCGCTGGGTGAGGTCCCGAGTGCTGGTGGGAGAAAACGTGTCACTGTCCGCCCGCTGCTTGGGAGGCCGTGCGGCTCCGAGGGGAAGGCTCTGAGCCTCAGCGTTGCCGTCTGTGAAATGGAGAGAATGGCACTCACCTCCTGGGTCCCCACACCCACCTGCCCTGCCTCTGTGTTGCCACACCCCCGATTTTAACCCAGGGAAGCGATCACCCCAGATAAAGGCTCTGTTTCCCAGCCCCCTTGCCGCTGGGGGTGGCCGTGTGATGGAGCGAGGGCCAGCGGTCTCGGTGTGCCCGGAGCCTGCGGCCCTCCCCCGGGGTGCGCTGTGGCCGGGGGGGCTGCTCTGGGCCCGGGGAGGAGGACAACGCTCTGGAGAGGGGACCCTGGCCCACCGTGCGCTTAGGAGGGCAGAGCTGGCCTCTGTGACCGAGAGAAGGGACTCCTGTTTGTTGAGGTCCCTCTGAGACACAGCTCAGCCCACCCACTGCCCGGTGCGGACTCCTGAGCCTGAGTTTCCGGTGCACCCCTCACGTTTCCACGGCCGCCTGAGCGACGGCGACACCGTGACCACGCCCACACTGCAGGTGAGGAGACCCAGGCCGACGGGTGCCAAGCCCCTGGCCTGCAGCCGCGACGCTGGTGGAAAGGCGGAATGCTTACTGGGAACACCCAGTCATGGATGCAGCCGGCTCTACCCTCGGGGGTCGGCGAGCTTTACCGGACGGCACTTTGCACTCACTGGGGTTTTCACGAACATCGACCGGCCTTTTTTCCTGGGGTTGATCCTGCAGAAATCTGGTTCCTGTGAAGGTGTGAGGCCGGATTCCCCTGGAGGGACCGGCCTCCTGATCCCTGCTGCTCCCAGGTCCCCGTCTTCGGCGAGGAGACGCCTGCCCTGGCCCTGAACGGGCCTCCCCGTCTGAGCTGGAATGAAATAAAAGGCCTGATTTTATCGGACTTCGCCGGTAACTCTCACACGGAACTTCTGTGTGTCCGTCTGTCTGGAGTGTCCGTCGTGCAAACTCATGGCTTGCACGGGCCACCAAAGCGAACGGATTTGGCACACGGGACTCGGTGGGCCGAGGGACGGGGCCAGGCCCCGAGGGCCAGGCGGGGGACCAGACCCGAGGTCCCCTTTTGGCAGCATGTGGGCAGAGGGCGGCGGCGAGGGCCGAAGCCGCCCGCTGCGTCTCCCACGGCGGCCGTGCCCAGCCCTATCCTTCCGCTACGCACTTGCCCCTATTGTGCGGCCTCCCTGGCGCCCGGGCAGGCCTCGCGTGGCCACCATGTTCTGGAAGGCGTTCTCACATTTTTCCTCCAGGACGGCCTCAAACATAAACAGTGCTGATGGTGGGCATCCGGCCTCCGGGGTCCCGCCGGTTCTATCCGGTGTTTGTCCTTTCCCCAGAGACAGCTGGGGCTGGGGGGCGGGGTGGGAGACGGGCACGGATGTGTCCCGAGAGAGGCCAGGGCGGGCGGATGGTCCCCTGTTTATCCGGCGTGGCCAGGGACCCTCGCGCGTCCACTGCGTGACAGGAGCACGTGAAGCTCCTTCTATTTCGCTTCACAGGAAGTTTACGGCTTGAAGGTGGGGGGCTTGGAAACCACCCCACTGCTTCTGACCTCCCTTGGGGGCTGGGGCGGGGGAAGCCCTGGCCAGCTCTTCCCGGAAAAGGGGTCTGGGCCGGCCGGCCCCGCTGAGGCGTGGTGTCCAGCTGGCTTTCTCGTCCAGCACCGTTCTTTTGGCGTGTTGGCCCCTTCGGGCTTGAGCGTGACCCCCATGAACGCATGGGGGTCGGTTAAGAAGCTCAAGGTCCGGCCATGTGACCGCAGATAAATTTCTGAGAGCCGGGCTTGCCGAGTCCCACACTTCGAAAGTTGGCTGACTTGACACAGCGAGTGTGTCGTGCGTGCCCGTGCACAGTGTGGGTCGAAGCGTGTGCCGCTCTAGAGCCTGAGGTGCCCCCTCTTTGCCCCAGAGAGAAGCACTCCTGCACGTCAGCAGGTGGGCCTGGCAAGGGTCTGCACGAGGGGGTGCGGCGGGCCGGCTCCCGGGGCCGTCCATCACTGGGCGGCTGACAGGGTGTTAGCACGGCCTCGGCGAGAGATAGCGCAGGAACCACGGCCTGGGCGACGGTGCGCTTATCTGGCCCTGTGTCTGCGAGCCCGGTGCATTAGTCAGACCAGCCTCGGCTGCCCTCCGCTGGGCCCCGGCCCCTCTCCCCGCCCCCCTCGCCCCGGTCCCGGCCGGTCAGCTCTGGCTCTTAGAGACTCTGGTCCAGGACGGCGGTGGCGCTCGGCTGGACGGCGCAGCGTGGGGGACCCGCGCGTTCTCTGGAGGCACCGGCAGTTCAATAAGACGAAGCGAGACTGTTCTCTGAGCCGATCGCTGTTGGCGGCGTGGTGCCCCCCCTGGACAGCGGGCAGGGTCATCGTCAACACCACCGTCTCTATCATCACACTCGCTGTCACTGTCAGACTCCCTTTGTGTCCATGCTGCTTGGTGCATCTTAAATTACTGCTGAGGTGGGCAACGGTGAACACACAGCTTGCTTCCTGGTTGAAGAATTCCCAGAACAAAGAGCTAGGTGCTGAGGTGCGGGTGCAGTTCCCGGGGGCATGTCCTAGACAGAGGTCAGAGGGCATGGGGAGGGGCGCAAGGGGACCCAGCAGCCTCCTTGGGTTCACTCCGAGAACAAGGAGGTCCTGGTGCCGGCCCCTGAAGGCAGGACGGGGGGAGGGCAGGGCCCCGGACGGGGCGAGGGGGCGCCCTGGGGTCTCCCAGCCCCCGCGGGAGAGCTCCATCCTGAGGGCTTTCTGGGTCACCCATGGTCGGGGGAGCTAGCCTCTGGCCGATGACACCTGCTGTCCGGCCTGGCGGGTCTCTGGTGGACTTCGTCTCCCAGCTGGAAGGGGCGGCTGGGGGCCAGACCTCCCACTCCCCTGTGGGTGACTGACGTGCCTCACGCAGGGGATGCTCCACAGCCAAGTCGACGAGTAATACCGACGGTGACAAACAGCGGCGGGTCTCCTGTGCCGCACGCCATGCCCCCTACAAATACCCTTCTTCACTCTGGCCTCGTGAAGGTGACTGTCATCAAGCCCAGGGCACTGTGCGGGGAACCAGGGCTCCAGAGACACCCCACCGCGGTGAGCACGTGAGGTCAGCTGTGCCGGGCACACCGCTCACTTCCTCCTGCTTCCGGAACGCTCAGCCCCTGGACCTCCCGGCATTTCCCACCGAGCTCCTCAAACCTCGCCAGCCTCTGCCCGCTGCCGGGTCCCCAGCTTGTTCCCGAAGTCCCCACTTGCCCATCTTCGGGTATTCCTGAAGCACTTCCTATGTCCGAGAATCAGACAAGGCCCTGCTCTCAACGGCGCCGGCCGTGGGGTGAGCCCCTGGCTGCCCACCACGTCCCAGGGCCATGCCTCGTCTGTGTCTGCACCAGTCCTGGGGACCAGCCTGGGGTCCCGGCGAGGACACCGGGGCGCCCAGAGGTGGGCACCCCCATCCCCCCGGATGACGCTCCCTCAATGCCCACAGATACTCTGGGCTTTAAGTCGCTCCTGGAGGACCTGCTCCTTCCCCTCCGGATCTGACGGTGCCGCACACAGGGGGTCATCCGGGGCCACTCCAAGTGTGTCGGCGGTTGGGGCGTGGGAGGAAGACCCATCTGCAGGGATCACGCCCGAGTGGGTTAGCCGGGCCCGACCCACCACGTCGTGACTCTCCTGTGCTTCTGGGAACACGTACGGGGGTAACTCAACATCAAGGCCGGGGAGATGGGGGGTTCCGCTCACTGCCTGTCGGCTGCTGTGCCAGACGCTCCTGGGCCGTCTTCTCCCCAGATCCCTTACCCCCTCTCACAGATGAGCCGACCAAGGTCAAGGGGGGGGGGTCTGTGAGTTGCCCAAGGTGGCTCAGGTGCACAGTGGGTGGGGTTAGGACCCAGGCCCACTCCCCAGCAGGAAGCCAAGTCCAAACCCACAGGTTGCCTCCTGGGTGACCCCTGGGCTCTCCCTACGGCCCCTGAGCCCGTCTCCGTAAGTGGTCTCTGAAAGACCGGAACGGGGCTGACAGCACGGCTGTTTCTCCCCGGCCGGGGTGCAAGGCCCAGGAGAAGCCTCCTTGGGGTGGATGTGGCCCCTCCATCTGCCAGATGGGGGTCTCAGTCCCCGAGCTGCTCGGCAGTTCCCGCCTGCTTTCCAGTGTGAAGGCGTTCCGGAGTGGCCTCACTCTGAGGGCCTTTGTTTTCCACAGGCGGTGAGGCTGTCAGCGGAGCCCCGCTAACTTGACCCCAGAACGCGGCGCGTTATCAGCCCATCTCTGCAGCCAGGGCGAGGCCTGAGTTATGGTGGGGAGGTTATCAGGGACAGACGGTAGTTCCAAGCCAGGGCAGCGGGGTCTCGGGGTTAATGGGCAAAGGTCAGCGCCTACCAGGGCTCCATGTGGGATGGATTAAGTCATCACCAGGCTTGGTGGCGGGTGGCCTGCGGGCGGCCTCGGCTGCTGCTGGCCCAGCCTCTGTGGACGCCGCCTCCCTGTGACCACAGGCCTCCCATCCAGGACGGCGGACTCGATTTTCATCTGGGAGTGAAGGGCTAGCGGACTCTGTTTGGAATCAGGATGTCCCTAATTCGAGCAGCTTGCTGGAGGCCACTCTGCAGGCGCCACAATTTACTGCAGCCATTAAGATAATGTCCAACACGTAGGCACTTGTGTGTGAGGCGCCCCTGGTGAGTCCACTCACCAGATGAGAAAACTGAGGCCCGGGAGGCAGCCAGCCCTGGCAGCCGCAGGGTTTTGGGGGGGAGGGCTCACGGCCTCCTCCCGGTTTTCTCCTCACTGACGAGGATCCCCAGGTGTCAGGATCTCGAAGGCCTCTGTCACCTGACTCTCCAGTCCCAGGGGCAGCTCGGAACCCTACCGACGAAGCTGGACGCCCCTGGCCTGTGTGTGGACCTGGAACGCCCAGGTGCACCCATCTGGGAACCCGCCTCCCCGACCTGAGATGTCTTCCTCTGACCACACGGCCTTGTGGAAACAGGCTCGAACTTTCCAGAGCCTTTGAGTTGGCCGCAGAAGCCCCATCCCCAAACCCCAGGTTGGAGGAGCCTGCAAAGCAGGGGCCTCAGGATGGACCCAGAGGGGAGGGGGACAGAGACGATCGGGACTTTGGTGTCCCCACCACACTGGCGTCGGGTTAAGGTTCGTTCTGTCAGGCACGGAGGGAGTGGATGGACAAGCACGGTGGGGACGAGGTCACCTCGGTGTCCCGGACCAGAGGCCCCGCGCGGGGACTTGGCATACACCTGTCCAGCAAGGCGCACCTGCCGTTGTCTGAGTGTGAACCACGAGCCCAGAGCGGGGCCTGCAGCTGCTGTAACAAAACTGGGGGCGTACAACACGGAGACCTAGTCAGTCACAGTTCAGGAGGGCGGGGCTCTGAAATCGAGGTGTCACGGGGCCGAGTGCCCAGCGGATCCCCAGGGGAGGGTCCTTGCTGCCCCTTCCCGCTCCTGGGGGGCCCCAGGTGTCCCCTGGCGGTGGCCGTGTTCTCCACGTGTCTCCCTCTTCGTGTGGACTGTGCCCTGTCCGGGTCCTAACTCTCCCTCAGTCATTGGATGTAGCGTCCATCCGAATGTCCTAGGGTGAGGTCCTCTCAGGATCTTTAACCTAATCATAGCTGCAAAAAGGCCCTTTCTCCAGATAAGGTCACATCCACAGGCTGGGGGGGGCAGGACGTGGACTTCCATCCTTGGGGGCCATCAGCCCACTATATGGGCCACGCGCTCTTTTCTTCGGAACGACCCTCACCCTCCAGGCGAGAGGAGGCAGGCGGCTGACCCTGGGGCCATCTGTCTCTGCCGAGGTCGCCGGCAGCAGGGGACGGGGCCTGGGCCCGGAGGACGCTGACTCGGTTCTCCTGTGCTTGTCCCTTCTTCCCGAATGGGGGCGGATGTTGGAGGTGGGGAGGCCTGGGTTTCTCCCGAACCCTCCTCCGCGCGTAGCCGGTCATGTGACAGTCGCGGCAGCTGCGGCGCGGGGGCCGGCGGCCTGGAGCCCTGCGGTGGGCTCTCGCAGACCGCTTCCCCGTCTGAGACCTCGGGTGTCCCTTCTGGCCTCGGAGCAGGAGTGTGTGAGAGCGCCTGACAGTACCTAGCACGGAGCCAGGTGCGCACACGCGTGGGCCTGTTGTCGCCCCGTGACTACGGTCGTCGTGACTAAGCAGGAAGAATCGTGGCGGTGGCCGAGGGCAGGCCTGCTCTGGCCCTGGGGTCCTTCTGAGAGCCGTGCGTTTATAACCCCACTGTCTTCCCTGTAACCCTCCGAGGATAAGGGCAAGGTCGGGGAAGCTGAGGCCTGTGTGCTCACTCCCAGAGCGGCTGCCTGGAGGATCCTGCCTCTGTCTACGACCTCGCCCCTGCACTCTGCCCACCCCTGGCGTGGCCACGCTGCCCGGGGACACCGGAGCCCTAGGGGAGCTGCTGTTTGTTCAAGGCTAGGCCTCCGCTGGGCCCTGGAGCTCCGTTTCCTCCCTCGCGGCCTCGAGCAAGCCGTCCCTCACCCTCCCCAGGCCCTCCTTCTTGCATCTGCAGAACGGGACTTGAGGACGGCCCCTTAGGGCGCCGGGAGCTCCGTGAGGAGGCCTCCCCCCAAACCTTCACATCCCGTAAAGGCCTTCGTGGAAAAACCCGGTTTGCAGTCAGTGTTGGGGCAAGCCGCACGCTTCATTCTCCTCGCCCTGCTGGAGAGTCCCGCCCGTGCCCCTTGTGGCGCCGCCGGGATCCGAGAAGCCGGGCAGCAGGGAGACCTTGCACGCGTGTGTGGGACCCACAGCCTCCACCCATGGGGTACTGGGGGCGGGGCCAGAGTCGGGACGAGTCAGGGGAAGTAGTTACAGGTCATCCTGTGAATTTAGGAGCGACCGTGCAGATGACAGGGCCGCACGGAGAGAAAGCAGGCCTGAGCTGGTAGGAAGGGGTGCCAGGTCCCAGGGAGTCTGGGGCTCAGGCGGCTCTGAAACCCTGGCCCCACCCGTCTGGTTATGTTCCGGACCTGCCGTCACTTCTGTTGATGTCAGTGTCGATCAGACCGTTGTGTTGTGTCCCCACGTGGTCGCCTGCTGTGTTTCCCGCCTGCACTGCCCAGAGCAGCGTGGGATGGGCTGAGGCACCGCTCTGTCCTGACTGGGTCATGGGAATTTTGGCGGCTGGCTGCTGACATTCCTCTCCGTGCCCCGACCTTGCCCGGGAGGACTGGACCCGCCGCCCAGGGGATGAGAAAAGGTCGCGTGTCGAGGTGGCACAACCCAGTTTTCCAAGTCAGTGTGATGCGCGACGTCCCTCCTTATTTTTCTGACTGCAAACCTGCCGATCCCCCTACTCTTTGTAATAAGTGACCCTCAGATCACAGTGGGTCACGGCGACTTACTGCAAACCGGGCTCCTCTCCCCCTCCCACGCCCCTCCCCACGCACCCGACGCAGGACGGGGGATCTTTTCACCGCGGCCCCAGCGTGCCCCAGCGGACAGAGCAGCCACCACCCGACACCAGTCCCCGTGCCTGAGGGAGGTGGGAGCCTGGGTAACGAGCGGTTCTAATGAGATGACTGACACACGTCGCTTTTGCTCACGATGCAGGGGCGGAACTCGTCACGTGACCCTTCTAGGCGCCAGGGGGCAGAAGGGTGAGCCCGCTGTCCGCCTGCTGCAGGAGGGCGGGCGCTGGAGGTGGCCAGCGAAGACACGGACGATGTTGCACCGAGTCTGACCCGGGGTTCACACGCCAGCGGTTCGCGAGTACGTAGGCGGAGGGGGGGCCAGCCAGGAACGGGCAGTGCCAGCAGGTGCGGCGCAAGCCCCGCACCGCCTCTGGGCACCTCAGTCCCTCCTCTTGTAAATGGCAAGAATGGAGTCTTGTTTCTCTCTTCTGTACCCAAAACCACCAGGCCTTGTGGCCATGTCTGGACGAGGCCAGGGAGATAGATACCACCCGCGCAGACAGGCGGAGCGCCAAGCAGACAAGACGAACGTGGAGGGCGGCCAGTGAGGGGGTGACTGAGGGACTCACCAGCTTAAACACAAGGAAGCGTTTTTATCCTGGACTAACTTTAGATTTACAGAAAAGTTGCAAAGATAACACCAAGAGTTCCCGTATGCTTTTCACTCCATTTCCCCAGATGCTGTCGCCATTCACGACCATGGGACATCGGTCAGAACGGGACTCGAGCTGGGACGTTATCGTCAACTAAACGAGAATTTGTTCAGATTTCATCCTTTTTTCCACTTTTTTTTTTTTTTTTAAATCTGCCCGTCACCCAGCACCACCACGCACAACAGCCCGACCATCCCCGGAGTCCCTGAGGGTGTCTCCTTCGTCCTGGGTCACGTCCCTTCCCCAAGTCCCTGCAGCCGCCTGCCGGTTTTCCATGTCTAAGCTTCCCTTTTCCAGACTGCCCTATGAATGGCACGTGTAAAAGGTGGCCTGTAGGACCCGATTTCTGTAACTGAGCTAAAGACACATGAGTGAGTCCCACTGGGAAGCAGAACGGTCCTCTTCGCTGCCGCGTGGCGTTTCACCACACGGGCGCCCTGCGTGGGGCTTCTCTGCTCCTCCGTCGCAGGGCGTCTTGGCTGCTTCCAGTTTTTGGCAAATAAAGCTGCTATCAACATTCGCGTAAGTGATTCTGTGTAAACATGGGTTTTCGCTTCAATATAGTGAGCGTTCAACTTCATAGGAAACGGCCAAACCGTCTTCAAAGGCGAGTACCATTTTGCGGCGTCAGCGAGAAATGCGAATTCCTACCAGGTTTCCGGATTTTAGCTGCACTGACACTTAGCAGTGACATCTCATCGTGGTTTTCGTCTGCGTCTCCCTATTTCATAGGGTATTTGTCATCCATATATCTTCTTGGTGAAGAGTCTCTTCAGATCTTTTGTTCATTTTTAATTGGTCTGTTTGTTTTCTTACTGTTGAGTTGTAAGAGCTCTCTATATAGTCCAGATACAAGTCCTTTTTTATCAGATACCTGTTCTGAAAGTATTTCCTCCAAGTCTGTTGTTTTTATTTTCATTCTTTAAAAAAAAAAGTTTTTATTTACTTTTTGTGAAAAAGAGAGAGGGTGGCGGAGGGGCACAGAGAGAGGAGGAGAGAGAATCCCAAGCAGGCTCCACACCGCCAGTGCAGAACCGGACAAAGGGCTCAAATTCGGGAACTGGGAGGTCACTGAGCCACCCAGGCGCCTGTGTATTTTCATTCTTTTAACAGCATCTTTAACAAAATAAACGTTTTTAACCTTGATAAAGTAAAATTTATTTATTTTGTTTTTTTAATGGATTGTTTTTTTGGGTGCCCTAACTAAACACATTACCAAACACAAGGTGATGTAGATTTTAACATATTTTTTTCCCTAGAAACTTTATAGTTTTACATCTTATGTTTAGGTCAATGATCCTTTTTTTTTTCTTGTTAAAATATGAATTTTAACTGTAAAACTATTTTCTGTAAATATAACAGCCTCTCTGAGCACAGCCCGCTTCAGAGTTAGAAAGACATGATCGGCACAGATGTTATTGGTGCCACAGAACAAAATCAATTAAAGATACATTTACTCTTAGTCCAGGATTACACCTGCTTTCTTTAGGCCTGAAAATTATCACCACTGAAGCAGAGAGACAATATATCTACATGCACAGGTATTCAGGGTAAAATTTATCAATTGCCTTACTAATTTCATGGTATGAGGCAAAAAACCTGAAACAAAAAATAGATTCAGGGGGCGCCTGGGTGGCTCAGTCAGCGGAGCATCTGACTTCGGCTCAAGTCATGAACTCACAGTCCGTGAGTTCGAGCCCCATGTTGGGCTCTGTGCTGACAGCTCAGAGCCTGGAGCCTGCTTTGGATTCTGTGTTGCCCTCTCTCTCTGCCCCTCCCCTGCTCATGCTCTGTCTCTTGCTCTCTCTCAAAAATAAACAAAAGGAAAAGAGATTCAGGGTCTCATCATTATAACTTAGGGTGGAGTATTAACGATCTATTCTGAGTTACTTTTTGGGTGAAGTGTGAGGTATTTGGCAGTTTTTTATACATCTCGACCTTGTGTCTTGGGACCTTGCTAAGTTCATTTATTTGTTCTGGAGCTTAAAAAAAAAAGATTCTCTAAGATTTTTCTAAATAGAGAATCATGTCACCTGCTGTTACTCGCCAACTTACAACTGAGCCAAACTCGGATGCCTAACCAACTGAGCCACCCAGGTGCCCCTGAGTGACTTTGGATAACAAGTCACTTACCCTCTCTGGGCCTTGGGCTGCCCTGCCCCATTGTGGGGGGCTGGGCTGGATGGCTGGCTCCAAAAAGTCCCTGCCTTTTTGTGGTGGAGACGATGGGAAACTGGACCAGACTCGTCCTTTCCTCCGGCTGGGGCTGCATGCCGACAGCTCACCGAAGCCCTTGCACTTGCGGGGTGTCCGCTGCGTACGGACCCCCGGCGGGGCCTGTGGGCGTTTCCTCGTGGAATTCTTACAGCAACACTAGGAGACGGGCATTAGGATCTCCACTGGATGACTGAGGAGGCTGGGACACAGGTCAAGTAACGGGTCACGGCCAAGAGTGCGGTGGGCAGACATCACTGTGTAGCAACGAGGGGGAGGTGAAGGAAGGTACAGACCCGTGCCGCCCGGTACGGTGGCCGACTCGCCACACGTGGCTCTGAGCGTCTGGGACGTGGCCCGTCCAAGCTGTGACGCGTCGTCAGTGTAAAAATAAAGTCTGCATTTTGAAGAGCTGGTACCAAAAAAAGAATGTAAAATTTCTCGTTGGTAATTCTTAAATATCGCTTCGTGTTAGGATGATATTTTGTACAGATTGGGTTAAATAAACTATAATCTAAGTGCATATGACACCTGACTCTTTTTTACCTTTGCTAACAGGCCTGGTGGAAAACGGTGCATTACACTTAGGGCTCAGACCTCCCTTCTGGGGCGCGGCCCTGCTCCCAGCCGGGAGGCAGCAAAGCACGGTTTGTGGGCGCACTGGGAACCAGCACCTGTCTTGCGTTTCGTTTTGTTGGTAAAGTTTTATCGGGACGCAGCCCAGTGTTCCTTGACGTGCTGTCCGAGGCCGTGCCCGCGCTACGGCCCGCAGGCCCCGCCTCCTGTAACCGTCCTCTGACGGAAGCGGTCCGCCCACCGCTGCTCCGGATGGAAGTCTGGTTCCCGAGCGCTACCGTCCCTGGGGACGGGTTACAGGCAATTCTACCTTTTCTTCTTCCTGTTCGCATCTTTTTTAGAGTTTCTGAAATGAAAATGCCACTTTTGACGATGAGGAAGAAAGACAATCAATGCTTTCTTATCGCAAAAGAAGAAATTATGAGACAGGGAGGCAGCGGGGTGGGTGGGGCTGATCCTGAGGATGAGCAGTCCCTGGCGGCTTCCCTCCAGCTGGGGCCCCGGGGCAGCCTAGTGCACGGGCAGCGGTCCAGACACGCTCTCCCTGTGGAGGGGGCTGTGTGTGCAGGGGTGAGGAGGAGGGGGTGCAGGGGCTGAGGAAGCCAGTCCGCCGAGGGAGGACCCGAGGAGGCTGGGCTGAGCGGCGTGGGGGGCTCGGGAAGCCAGGCCCATCTGGTTTGCGTTAGGTTTATAAGGTTGATAGCAAATAAGGGTATTAGAGCTAATTTACTTATTTAGAGAAAGAGGACTCAATCCCAGAAACTGATTGGGACGGGGCAGTGCCCCCCCCGCCCTCCCCCTACAGAGATGCCCCACGGGAGGAGGGGCCCGCCATGCCAACCCGGTGCGGAGGTTGGTGTCATATGAAAAATAGCCCCGCGAGCCTGTGTGGCCTCCGGGGCCAGGCCGCGAAACTTACCACCCCCCACTCCTGCCCCCCACCCCTCCCGGGGCACGCTTCCCCGAAGAGGACCTCGGCCCCCTTGGATGGGAGGTCACATGCGGTCCCTGGACACAGGGAGGCTCCGGGGCGATGACGGCAAGAGGTATGGCGGCATCTCTCAGGGCCCAGAGCCCCTCGCCCAGAGACCACGGCCGTCTGGTCACCCGGGACTTCGAGAGAAGTCCGCGGGCTGCAGGTGACACGCTATGCTCTCCGGCACCCGAAGCGGCTGCCCGAAGCCCCGGCCCATTTCCCCAGGCCAGGAACGAAGTCCCGGCGACTTCCCCGCCCAGGCTCCAGCTGCCGGGGCTCCAGCCTTCCGTGGGGCAGCACCCCCTTTAGCCTGGTTTTCTGGAAAGCACCCGGGCTTCAGAGTCCAAGTCCTTCTTTCCTCTCTTCCTTCCTTCTGCCCTTGCTCCCTCCCTTCCTCCCTTCCATCCTTCCTTTCCTTCCCTCTTCCCTTCCTCCCTCCCTTCCACCTTCCTTCTTTCCTTCCTGCTTTCCTCCCCTCTTCCTCCCTCCTCCTCCCTTCCCTCCCTCCCTACGGTTCCCTTTCATTACATTTGTTATAAGTGGGTTTCCATATGGCTGATTTATCCACCTTGTTCTTGGAGCAAACAGCATATTCTAGATTTCCCCCTGCAGACTTCATGGCCGTGCCCTAGGCGGGCTACGGCAGATCCTACTAGATCCTACACCCTTCCTGAGAGAAATGAGTCACTCGGTACAGAATTACTGGGTGCCGACCGCCAAGCTCCATCTCTGGAGCTGAAGTTACAGCCGTGAACAATCACAACTGATTTATACCCCCCAAATAACAAACGGATAAACAGGAAGGAAAACGGACATTGGACGGAGCAAGAGGTAAGAGGGTTAGAAACCTAACGCTTTGGAAAGGTCTGTAGGACTGGTTTTTAGCTCGAGCTACACACCTGAACGCTTGAACAGGGTTCCCAAAAGCTATCCAGATCGGCCCCACCGCAAACCAGCCGGGTCGAGGTCTCGGGCGCGGGAGTGGGGGTCGGGTGGGGCGATCCCCGGCACATCTGAACTCGGTCGGTTAATGTCGAGAACCTCTGGCTTCTAATCAGCCCCAGTGCCAGATTCTGGGTTTTCCTTGCTCTAATCTCGTCATTCTCAAAGTGGGTTCCCGCACCGGCAGCACCCACACCGCTGGGAACTTGTTAGAAACGCGGGTTCTCAGCCCCACCCGCCCCTGCGGGATCGGTAACGGTGTCCCATCGGTGCACGAGCTTTCGGGTGGCTCCGAGGCGGCCTCACGTCTGAGACCTCTGGGCTGAGCAAGGGATCCTTAAGTCTGCACCCCCCCCCACCCCCGAGGCTCCAGGAGGCACCTGGGTCTCAACCCCTCTGCCAGCTCAGTCCGCTGGGGCGGCTTCCGAGGCCACACACAACTCTGCCTGGGCTCAGCGGGAAGGAAGTGGTCATCAGTGAGTGGGGTCGGCAGTGTGGATGGCTCCGCAGCGCCCGCTCAGGGTCGGCGGTGTCCATTTACATAGCACGTTTCCTTCCATGTCGGAGACCTTCGTCAGTGAAAACCCCCCTAATTCTAGTTGGGGCGCCTTGTCCTTGTCCGTCTCCCGGCTGCTTTGGGGTCTGGCAGCTGCTTTCCAGACCCGGCAAGAAAACCCCACGTTCGGGGCCATCTTAAAGTGCCACGGGCTGGAATTCCAAAGGACAAAGAGAACGCCAGTAGGTTAGTGTTCCTCACGTCCATGTCACTCCTGTTTTCAATTCCTTCTCTTATTTATTTTGGTTTACTTATTGAGAGAGAGAGAGAGAGAGAGAGAGAGAGAATCCCAAGCGGGCTCTGCACTGTCAGCACAGAGCTGGACGTGGGACTTGAACTCACAAACCATGAGATCATGATGCTCAGCCGGCTGAGCCACCCAGGCACCCCTCCTTCTCTCCTTTATAAAATCCTTTTTTGGTCTGACTAGAAAAGGAACCTATTTTCCTGATAGAAGATTGGCAAAACGCTACACAAAAAGGTCATAAGGAATGAAATTAAAATCATCTGAAACCCCACCTCCCAGCAGCGATGCACCGTTGACGCTAGCGGTGTCCGTCCCTGTCACGTCTCTCTCCGAGATGCGGGGACGGGGCACTGACCGGTGTGCGGCGCATGTCCTGATGGCTCACTCAAAAATGTGATGAGAAGCCCGTGACTTCATCGGGAAAAGGCGGGGCTGGGGCTGTTGAGAAACCTAAGGAGAGGCCAGCACGGTCGCCGCGGGGGACAGACGCCTGCTTCACCTGAGGGTGCGTGTGGGGAGAGGAGGCGCCCGACACGGCGCCCCTGAGGCGGCTCACTTCACACGTAAGTAGTACACGAGAGACTATATGACTCATGACACGACGTCCCCCAACCCGGGGGTTCAGGCACAGCAGGACGCAGGCCCTTGGGTCAGGTATCAGTCTGCCCCCCTCCCTTCCCTCGACTCCACTCTGCTCTAGGTCGGTTTCGTTTTGTCCGTGTGCCAGTCTCTGGGACTCTGGACTTACGTGCACCAGTCTGGTCGCGTTGAGGTGGAGAACGTTCCTCGTTCTCCCATGTTCCAGCAATACCTGGAGGGTGTCTCTGATAGGTCTGGTCACATGACGTCTCTGAACCCACCACCACGACCTGTGTCATGCGGGCCTGGGGCCCGTGTTCACCCCTGAAACTGGGGGTGGTGTCATCCACACCTGACTCTCATGGAGTGAGAACAGGGCAGGGGCAGTCCCCAGAGGGCGCGGAGACGCTAGTCCCAGCAGCGGGAGTGACGGAGACTGGGGGTCGGACGAAGGCTATTCGGCACAGTCGCAGAAGGGCCATCATTGGACGTACTCCCTTCAGGCCCCCTGGAGACCAGGGTCTATGTCCTGAGTCCTGACCTGCCGCTGCTCTGACGCGGGACCCCTGCTAGTGTCTGGGGGCTGAGGCTCAGCCCTTGCAGGGACTCGGGGTCCTGGAGCAGGGGACGAGTGAGCGAGGCGGGGGAGAGAACTCTGGAGCTCAGGAAGCCTGATGGGAGGCGCTGGTGTCCAGAGGATAGCGTGAGAACCCCCGGTGTGGGTGCTGGAAGTTTCCAAACAGAGAGAGCGGTTACGGACGGGCTGCACGATTTCACAATCCTGCTCCCGGGTCAGCCCTGTCACGGCAGGACTTGTGAGCGCATTCTCAGCCGCTCCAGGCCAAGCTCTGGCTCCCATGTGCGACGACGGTTCATTCCAGGTGGAGCCGGTTCCACGACCGACAGATGTGTCTCTGTTTATACTCCTTGGCTCACACCACTAATCCTCCTAGGTTCAACTCTCAGGCTGTGGTCTCCTCCTGTAGGCTGGAATTTTCAAGAACACGAGGAGCATGTGTCGTTTGATCCTTATCACATCTCCAGGGCCTGGCACACAGCTGGTGCTCAGTGAGCGCGTGGGTGGACGGTGGGTGGATGAGCAGATGCTTGACTGAATGGCTCCATGGACGGGCGGGTATCTGGGTGGGTGGATGGCTGGTTCGGTGGGGAGCTGGGTGGGTGGGTGGGTGGCTGTGTGTGTGGGGGGGGTATCTGGGTGGGTGGGCGGGTAGCTGGCCGAAGGGATGGTTGAGTGGATGGATGACTGGATGAAGGTTAACTGGGGGCAGACTCACGTGACTGTTAAGAGCAGGGTCTTTGAAGCCAGGCTGACTGGGTTTAAATTCCATCTCTACCCTTTGCTAGTTAGCTGACCTGCTGCCCTCAGTGGGATGCATTTCCTGGTCAATCGAATGGGGGCGGTACCAGTACTGTCTGGAAGGCTGTGAAGCTTCTCTAAGATGTCGAAGACAAACGCAGTGTGCTCAGTCCCCGGCACACAGGTGGGGCTTAGTAGCCACGGCCTCCCCTGTCCTTTTCCATTTGGTTCTCAGCCGCTACGTACTGATCCTCCGGTGCTCTGTTCCTAGGTGCTTTCCGGGCACTGGGGCCCCAGCGCAGAGCAGCGGGGCGTTCCTGCCCGCCAGGAGCTACCCCCTCCCGAAGCGCATTTCCCCCACGTGCTTTCCAAGCACGGACTCCCATTTACGTGCCGTTCTAATTCCCGTCTTTCTTTTTCCCACGAGCTTCCCCCGCACTAGCCTGTCCAGTCCAGAAGGCGAGGGCCTTTGCTGTTCGGTCCACAGCTGGATATCAAAGAGAGAAGGAATGATTATTCTCCTTCCAGTTGCTCTGGCCAAAAGCCCTGGGGCCGGCCCTGCTCCCCCGCCCTTCGAGTGCCACATTCGATCAGCTGCAGATCCCGCTGGCCCCAAATCCAGCCCCCGCTGCCACCTTCCTCTTGCCTCCTGGGGTCTAAGCACCCTCTCCGTCCTCACCCCAGTTCCTGCTGGCTTCCCCTGCTTCCAGGCTGGCCCCGTGCTCCGTTCCCATGTTAGCCAAAACGCTGGGACAGACATGCCCCCAGAACACCCCGCAGGGAAGTCCACCGGCTGACCGTGACCGCCAGGCCCCCGGGTGCTTGGCTTCTCCCCGGTCCTGCCCATCGCACCCCAGACGCCTCCCTGCTCCGGCCTCGTGGCCTGGCGGATCCTCTGGTGCTCCAGGCTCACGTCTGGTGCAGCACTGGGTGCATTCTATTCCCTCTGGAATGTTCTCCCCAGGTATCTGCAAGCTCTCCCTTCCCCCCCTTCCGGGTTTAGTCGATCACGACCCCCTTTCGGCGAGGGCTTCCCTGGCCTCCCAAGCTCAGCGTTTACGATCCCCTCTCCACGCCCATGGGGCCCCTGCTCTGATGGCTCTCCCTCCTTGGTGAGCTGCTCTCGAGCACGCAGGTTACTCTGCGGCCTGTTTCTCCGGTGAGAAGGTGAGTTCCCTTAGGAAGATGCTTTCCGTTCACAGTTCGTCCTCAGCGCCTGGTGCAGTGCGGCCACGGGGTCAGTGCTCACAGGATGTCACTACCCCCACTGCTGTTGTTGTTAGTATTTCGGGCCATCTTTTCCTCTCCGGGGGTGCCCCAACTGGGGTGCTTGTCCGCACCCCGTATCCCATATACCTGCACACCAGCCTCTTGTACGAATGACTTCTTTCGCACTTTACGTTTCCAAGGTCCAAGGAGTAAGTGGGTCAGGGGGCTGGCGGAAGCCCCTCCGAGGTCTGCCCAGTTCAAGTGCTGTAAGGCCGTGTCATGGGCTCCAAGGTGGCTCCCGAGAGACACGACACATCCTAATCCCTGGAACCCGTGACTGTGACCTTCTTCGACAAAGGAGTGACTGTTACCTTGTACGACAAAAATATGCTATTGACTGAAGGGTCTTCAGAGGAGGAAGTGGTGCTGGGTTACCGAGGAGGGCCTGAATCTGGTGACAGACACCCACGTGGAGGACAGAGGGAAAGATGGAGCGGAGGAGGGGAGCTGGGCTTCCCACTTGTAGGGAAGACACCCCCACCCAGGAACCCACGCTGGGCTCACTCCTGGAAGACACCCCCACCCGAGACCATAGCAGGGTGGGGACAGAGGACGAAAGAGGCCATGGGACTTCATGGGAACAGCACCCGCCTGAAACCAGCTGGTGCCTGACTAGGAGTGACCCCAGGTGTGGCCTTGAGCTTTCTGGACCTCAGTTTCCTCATCTGCAAAATAGGGAGGTCAGCCCAGAACCCAGCCTCTCCTGTTCTCTGGGATGCGGGCTGGCGGGCGTCAGAACACCGATGCCTTCTCTGTGGATTCCTCCGTGAGGCCAAGCTGCAGAGCTCGGGTTAGCCTGGAGCAGAGGTTCTGAGGGGGTCCCCAGACTCGCGGCATCAGCACCGCCTGGGAGCTTGCCAGAAATAAAGATTCTGGACCCGGAGGCCTGGGCTGGGGCCGTCTGCACATCATCAGGCCCGCTGGGTGATTCTGACGGAGCCACAGTTGGAGAACACTGGTCTAGAAGGTTGTCGGGGGCAGGGAAAACACACCCTCTTTCACCCCTGAGCAAGCCCCCAGGTGAGGGGACAGGCCCTGCGGAGACCCAAGCAGGCCACACGGCCCAGCGCCGCGTCCTCTCTGCCTGATGGTTTCCAGGGAGGCGGCCAGGCTCAGGCCCCCTTGGGAGGCTTCAGAGGCAAAGGAGGTGACGGGCTCAGAGAAGGGCCCCCAGGGGAGGGAACGGGAGGGGAGGGGAGAGGACTCGGGTCCTCACAGGTCCTCCCATGCCCCTGCGAAGGCCCTGGCACACTCAGCTGCTTTAAACTGCGTCCCCTCTCAACAGGTGCTCCTGTCCCCTTCCCGGGGTGGCCCTCCCCACAACGGTCACCACCGTTGTGCTGTCTGTGGGACAAGGAGGCCCGGGGCACAGACGCGTCCCTCCTGGGCAGTTGGGGGCTCAAGGGCCTGCCAGGTCTGGGCCGGGCCACCTGAGGGCTCATTAGGCCGCATCTGGATCTAATTAGCTGGGAAGCCTCTGCGAGCCAAGGCCTTTATCACCGCAGGGCAGAGCCCAGACGGGAGAGAAACGGCTGTGATACGCTCTCCTTCCTGTGTGTTGGGGGCAGAATTAGCGATGGCTCGGGGTGGGGAGGGAGAACCCACCCCGCATGCGGGGCGCCCCGGCCCGGAGGGCGTGGCAAGGCCCCCCCTCCCCAGGAACCCCCTGCAGGCTTCCCGGTCCTCCCGGGCCCCGCCCCCAGGCCTCCTGGTCCAGAGTCTGCATTTCTAGGCTGCTCCCAGGTGATTCGGACACCGCAGGTTGGGGGACCCCCTCGGCGAAGCGATCTGCTCCGGATCAAGCCGGGCCCCCCAGCGTGGCCTCACGTGAGAATCGCCTGGGAGCTGTCTGGGTTCGGCACGCCGGCAGGGAGAAGCCAGCACGTTAGTCCCCACGCGAGCACAGCCTTTTCTTTCGGTGGCTCAGAACCTCCTATTCGGGGACGGCCACGGGGGAAGGGGAGCCGCTGCCAACACGGATCCTACGGTCTTCGAAGCGCCAGCAGGCGGGACGCTTCCGCACAGAGGCCCACGGCCCGGACCAGGGGCGAGCGGCCGGCCTCGCGGCTGCTCCACGCCCGCTCCTACGCCTGGGTCCCCCTAACACGACCCCCGCGTAGCGCGCGTCCCCCTAACACGACCCCCGCGTAGCGCGCGTCCCCCTAACACGACCCCCGCGTAGCGCGCGTCCCCCTAACACGACCCCCGCGTAGCGCGCGTCCCCCTAACACGACCCCCGCGTAGCGCGCGTCCCCCTAACACGACCCCCGCGTAGTGCGCGTCCCGCTGGCTCTCTTTCCCCGAGTGTCTGTGCCCTTCGGGCAGGGGGCTTGTCTGTTTTGCGGCTGGCGGGCCACACGAAGGAAGAGCGGCTGTGAAGCTGGCGCGCTGACCCGCGCTCACCGCCGTGGCATCTGCAGAAATTCAAAATAGGCCCCAAACCCTCTGAGAAATGTGCAAGTCATTTTGGAAAAACAAACTTCCACAGAAAGGGCTGCGACACAACGAGCTCGCTGACGAAAGCGGCACTCAGAACGCGGGCCCGACTGGGCGGCCGCCCAGCTGCGTGTGGCCCCGGACGGTCCTGCGCCTGGGAGACCGACCGCCCGGCGTGGCGGCCCAGGTTCCAGCCCCGCTGCTAAGTTAGACGCTGAACCTGGCGTCTGTCTTCTGATAGAAAACAGCGCTCAGCGCCCTCACGTCTGACGTCGGAAACATCGAGCGTCGGCCGCCTCCTCCCGCCTTCCTCCCTCCCCTTCCGTCCTCTTGCTGTGGCGGTCCTGGTTCCGATCCGATCGGAAGGCGCATCTCGGGTGATCTGGCTCGTTTCACGCGGGCAGGACCGTGTCCGCACCAGCCAGGGTCTCACTGCGACAGCAAATGCCGGCCAGGCCCCTTTTCTAAGGTGAAAAGCAGAGTGTCAAGGGAACGCTGCTTTTTTGGCGGAGGGTCGCGCACCAGGTTTTATCGAGGGGAAGGAATAAAAACATCACCCTTCCAGCAGCATCAAATCGGGGATTTCCTCTGTGTATTTAAAAACATACTCTGAGGTCGTGACCCTCTTGGGGGTTTGCAGTTTTCTTTGCCGGCCACATATGTGTGATTAAAGCCCACGTTTGAAATGAGGACCGAAACCCCGCGGCCACTTTCTCACGCATCCCCTCAAACCAGCTTCTTCCTTCTCGGCGCCCCCTGCCTCCTCCTCTCCCTGTCCCTCCCCGTCCCCCTTCCTCCCTTCCTCCTATAACCCTCTTCTCTGCCTCCTCCGCCTCCTCCACTTAGATCGGGATAGCTGAGGGCCAGGCTGGGGCTAAGAGTTCCTTTTGGTGGCTAAGCGGCAGTGACACAGCTGGCACTAGGGGCACAGGTGACAATGGGCGGGCCTGACGCACGGAAGCCTCACCGCTACTGTAGGGGCCAGACACATTTATTATCCGAATTTTGCAAATAAGGAAGAGGAGACTCATGAGGTCAGGAAGTCACGCAGCTCAGCTGTGACTCTGGACCCCAGAACTGGTGCCCGTAGAGCAATGGGGAGGCGGGGGGAGCACATTCCATGCAGCGGCCTTCGGAGCTGGGAACGGTCCACTCGGCCTCCTGTCTGACTGCCCCGTGACAGGTGACAGGCTGGGGTCTTGCGAGGCCTGCCCGGGGAACGCGGGCAGCGGAGCGGGGGCCACGCTGGGTTCCCTGAGCCCGACTGCTCCCCTCCCTCTGCCTGGCGGGCGGGAGACTTGGAAGCTGACCTCTCCCCACTAGTCCACGGCAACCCTGCTTCTGTGGATCGGAGTGGGGGCAGGGGGCGAGGGCAGGGGTCTCTGCGGGGGCTCCCCAGGCTGCCTGCGGCCCTCCCTGCTCTGCGCCCCGAGAGCTCTGTCACTGTGGGCAAGCCAGGAAGACTCACACACCCTGCCTCCCAGGGTTCCTTCGGATTAAGTCCGAGGGAGTAAGAAAAGGGCCCAGCAACTGCCTGATACACAGAATCTGCTCAAAAGCGAATGTTAGCTGCGAGGACTTGGTGAAAAAGGGAGTTTGGTCTATACTGGGAGCGGAGTCCTGCGTCACGCTGGCTCCTAGCGTCCGCCCGAGAGCAATGCAAACACACGTCCACACAAACACTCAGACACAAATGTCCACGCGTCACTCATGACAGCCAAAAGGTGGGAACAACCAGATGCCCATGAACTGCTGAGCGGACGCCCAAACCGTGGTCCGTGCCCACACTGGCTATGGCTCAGCCACGGAAAGGAACCAGGCGCTGACTCCCAGCGACGACGGGGCCGAACCTGGGGACGCCGAGCCGAGGGAGAGAAGGCGGTCATGGGAGACCATGCTCTGTGTGTTCCACCCGCAGAAAAGTCCAGAACAGGTAGATGCATGGAGACAGAAAGGAGGCTAGTGGCTGCCCCGGGCCGGAGAGTCGGAGACCCCATTCCCACCATTAGCTGCTCACAGGGACAGGCGTCGTTTTGGGCAGAGGCACATATTCTGGAATCAGATGCTGGTGGTAACTGCACAGCACTGGGAACGCGTTCACTGTCCCCGAATCGCTCACT
Organism: Paradoxurus hermaphroditus; assembly: GCA_004024585.1. Classification (NCBI taxonomy): domain Eukaryota; kingdom Metazoa; phylum Chordata; class Mammalia; order Carnivora; family Viverridae; genus Paradoxurus; species Paradoxurus hermaphroditus. Next base: position 94,839 of record PITB01001964.1, on the reverse strand, counting down.
TGAAAACGGTTAAACATGTATTTTACGTCAATCACACCCTAGGGCTTACGGTCCCTCTCAGGCTCACCGCCCCCACCTTACCCCCATCTGGGTCCCCGGAGTCCCTGCTGCCACCGGAGTCGCCAACCTCCTTTGCAGATGAACCCACCTCCCAACAGATCGTCGGGGCTCCAGGGTGGAGCCGGGTAGTCTCACTCTGTGCCCGCTCGTGGGAGACCCACTGTGCGCAGGTTACCTGGGACCCCCGTCCTCTTGACCAGGGCTGCCCCCCGGGGATTCTGCCCCACGCCGTCTGAGGTGGGGCCGGGCGCTAGGGGTCCTGAAGGGTGTGCCTGGGGCTGAGAGTCACGCTCTGGAAACACGGAGAGTCCGTGAGGATGCTGGGTACGACAGGGCCATCGTTTCCACATCTCCGAAACGCTAGGACCATTTTTCTGTCCACTGAAAGTATTTTAAATTGTACCATTTAGATTTAAATAGTAATATAGTTTTTTTGAGTTTTTGTCTTTATTATTCTTACTATTTTTAAATACAATTTACTGTCGGGTGGGCTAACATACAGTGTGTACAGTGTGCTCTTGGTTTTGGGGGTAGATTCCCGGGGTTTATTGCTCACATACGACATCCCAACAGGTGCCCTCCTCAGTGCCCATCTCCCGTTTTCCCCTCCCCTCTCCCCTATCAACCCTCGGTTTGTTCTTTGTATTTAAGAGTCTGGGGGGAAAAACAGTTACTAACCATAAACGGTAGCGTTTTTAAGTAGAACTACTTTAAACATCTGATCTGAGACCTGACACTGACCGCATGCTTCCGTGCACTGGTCACTGTCCACAACGCCGCCTACGTGTCCGCCTGGAGACTTGGCAGCGACCAGCTGAGTCCCATCATGGGGGAACGGGCGCTCGAGGCAAGGGTCTGAGGCTGCCTGGCCAGGGCAGGGCTGGGCTTGGACCCAGGTGGGCGGCTCGAGGCGCACAGGCGTAACCGACCGCGTCCAGCCCATGGCACCCCAAGCACCGTGACGGGCGCCTGGGTGGCTTATACTTCCCCCACCCATGTTACCACGAACACGTGACTGCGGACACAGAGAAGCGTTCTCTCCGAACCACCTGAGTTCCCACGCGCCTCCAGAAGCAGACACCCCGTGGCTGGGAAATTCTGGGACAGAGAAAGAGCACCTGTTTCGGCATTGACTTGAGGTTTAAATTCAGCTGCGGGACCTCGGCAAAGATCCGTCGCCTCCCGAGCCCCAGGATGTCAGCGTCTGTAAACGGGGAGGCTGCCAACAGCAGGGGCAGGCGGAGACGGGTGTGGGGTGCTGACTGGAGGAGACTCAGTAGCACAAGGCGAGGCGGGCTCCCAGCAGAGCCCGAGTTCCCGCCGTCAGCCTGGACCTGAAAGCCATGGGGCCTGGGGGTCATGCTGCCACCGAGTGGCCAGTGGGCCGAGGAGGAGGAGGGCCAAAGGAGACCTGAAAGAATTTTGTGGAATCGCAACCTCTCCTTCAAACAATCTTCGGTGCAATACACTCTGGCTGCAGGTCCAGGGTTCCTAGTGTTGTTGTGCCACCGGAGACCAGTTTGGTCGGGTCCTGCACGGCCCCAGGCCCCAGCTGGGGTCTGTGTCTGCCCCACAGCTGCGTTCGCCATGCCAGAATCCGTCAGTGCTCCCCCCTCCCCCCCGCGAGTAAGGGTGGACGTTTACTTGATATGATACAATGAAATCAGGGGTCTGTGGAACGGAAGGGCCGTGTGCCCTGAAATGTGTGTGCTGGGACACCCCAGAAGGGAGGTCCCCATAGTGTCTTCCCGCCCCCGGAGTCAGGGCAGCTCCTGCAGGGACACCACGCACCTTAAAGGGGCTGGCACATTACAGCGAAAACAGAAAACTCTCTTCTCCCCGACAGATGCACCCGGCAGAAGAAGGGGCGTGAGCGGTGGGGCCAGGGACCCAAAGGAGGTGCTCCCATCCTCCCTGATGGCTCCTGGGCTATGTCACATGGTCACCTCTCAGTGGCCGTCCTGCTCGCAAGCACTCCCCTTTGTCCCTGTCCAGGAGTCCTTGGGAGGTGACGTCAGTCCACGGGTGCCATCTGCAATGCCCTCAAAGCAGCCCCTCAAGCCTCATGGGTGTTGGCGTTTGCCAGTGTTGTAATCGCACAGACTTGTAAAGGACCCGTAAACAAACTGATAACTAGTAAAAGAATCTAACAGAAAAGTAGGCAAGGGTGTGCACGGGCGGTCTGCAGAAGACGGAACCCGGTGTTAACGCGCCCGTGAAAAGGCGTGTGTGCCCACCAGTAGATGGGAATGCGGCCACTGGAACCACAAGTGACTTTCTTTCTACTGACCAAGTCCACAGTGCCCGGACACCCACCCACTCTGAGCAGCGGGACGCACTCCTGCTGCGGCGAGACCCTCCCTCGGCGCCTGGGGACATGCGATCTGGCCAGAGCTGGCAAACCTGAAGATAAGGAGCACTTTTCCTTCCTGGGAGGAATTCTTACACGTGTGAAATTCATGCGCGCGTTGCTGTGGAGCGTGGGAGAATGTTCACGGCGACGGTCTACCTGTCAGAGCCGCCGGCCGCCGGCAGGGCCAGAGAGCAGGTGGGAGGAGGCGTACCTGCTCACCGCCCTGCTCAGCTCAGGGACCCTGACACGGTTCGGCCCGGCATGCTTCGCATCCATACCCACAACTTCCGAAAACACACTCTGGAGCAAAATTTGTAAGTTTCAAAAGGGAGGGTCGATCTGAGGCTTTTAATACCTTTTCTAAAAACACAAAGTAAAGCGGCGGGTTGTTCTCCGATGTGCGTGAGCGTCTTCGGGAGGCTCAAACACCAAAACCTGAGAGCTGGGACCACTGTGGGACTTGGTGGGGGGCTGAAAACGAGGCCAGTGTGAGCAGAGTCTAGAATGCACGCCCACACTGCATGCTAATGGGTGCTCGGTGCTCCGGCCGCGAACACGACACTCCCAAGCGTCCCGATGTGTCACGCAGCCACGGGGTGGGTGGAGGCCGCTCCACTGCACCGGCTGCGCTTTTGTGCCCGCACTCGCAGTGGGGCGGCCCCCTCCTCGCTCAGATCTCACCAAGCCCTGGCGGTCAAGGTGGGGGCGGGCGGGCGGCCACCAACCTGGAAGGGGGCCGTGTTCTCCCAGAAATGGTCTCCAATGGAGCGTAAATAGCCAAATATTAGCCTGCCACATAACAGGGGTGAGAAAATGTCGGTCTGTTTCTTGTATTTGATGCAGAAAAACTATTTAAATCTATGAAACTTTGAAAAAAAAAAAGGCCGTGTGTGTGAGCGGGGGGAGGGGCCGTGTCTGGCGGAGGGCGCATGTGTCCGCCGGCGAGACTCCCGTGCGGTGCCTTGTTGCGGGTGCTTGAATTCTTTCCAAATGGGCCTTTCTTTCCTTTTTTCTCCCCAACCCACCCCACCCCCCCGCATGGAAAAGGGCCCCCTTTTCATATTTTACATGTTGTGATTTCACTGAGCCCTTCCAATTGGTCGTCAACAGTTCATTTGTGCCAGGACCTTCTGTAAACTCTGCACGCGGGTCTCCCGGCCTGACCACCCACCGAAACAGGCTGTCTAAACAGCGTGCGTCTGGGCCTCAGACACAGCAAGTGAGTTCAAGATGGATCCTGTCCAGGGATTTTTTTTTTCCTCCAAGCAGAGGAGGGGGTTGGGTGGGTTACCCCGACGGCACCGGGCCCTGCTCAGAGGCGGCCTTTTGAAGTTGGAGGGAAGGGGCCCGTCTTGTCATTTTCCTCCGTGGTAATCCTTGAGCTTAGAACGATCTCTGCCACCCTCTCCCATTTGGGGAGTGGGGTCCCTCTCTGTGTCAGGAGGAAACACGTTCATAGGGACTAGAGTTTCTTCCAACCTCGTCCCAAATACCTTAGGACCAGCGTTTGACACCCCCCACCCCCATGACAAATCCTGATTTTCCAGGCTATAACCTTCGGGATGCAGTTCTTTCTGCATCCTGAGCAGTCCCTGGCCTATGGCTGGCAGCATCAGAAGTCACCTGGTGACACTGAGGCTGGCCCTGCACGTGTCAAGGCCCTGTGGCCAGTGCCCACACATGCTCACGTTTGACCCTCCCAGCAGCCACAGGCGCTAGGCCCTGTTACCAGCTATTTTGCGAAGAAGGAGAAGCAAAGACCAGAGAAGCAGACATCTGTGCTGTGTCTGAGCAGACATCTTTGTTAAGGGATAAGCACACATCTTACGATTTGCCCATTTAAAGTGTCCAATTCTGGTGGTGTTTAGTATATGTGCAGAGTTCTTCGGTCATCACCAAATTAGTTTTAGAACACTTCCACCACCTCAAAAAGAAGCCCTGCACCCACGAGCGGTCACCTTCACTTCTTCCCTGCCCGCCCTCCCTCCCCGCGTCACTTCAAATCTGCTTTCTGTCCCCATGGATCTGTCTGCTCTGAACACTGTGTACAGAGGGAATCCGAAGGCTTCATGGACTCGACACAGTGCTTTCGATGTCCACCTGTATTGTGGCTCACGTGAGGATGTCATTCCTTTGGAAGGCTCGAGAGTATTCTGCCGTGTGGATGAGCTGCACTGGGCTTATCCGCTTCATCAGTGACAGACATTCGTTCCCGCTTTTGGCCATAAACACAGGCCACAAAAGAGTGTAAACGAGGCTGTGGTGAGCACTTATGGACAGGCTTCTGTGTGCACGTGTGCTTCCATTCTCTCGGGTGTGTGTGCTTAAGAGCAGAGTCTCTGAGTCCCGCGGGAACGCCGTGTCCCAGCGTCCCCTCCCCGAGTGCGCCAGGGCTCGGAGGCCCCCGTCTTCTCCAGCACTTGGTGTTACCTGCCTCTTTGATGCTGGCCGTTCCAGCGGGGGTCAGGTGTCAGTCGCCTCACTGTGTTCCTGATTTGCGTTTCCCTAACGACCAATGATGTGACGCATCTTCTCGCGTGCGCCGACTGGCCGTTCGTCTGTCTTCTGTGGAGAGAGGCCGGTTCAGATCACTGGCCCAGGTTCAAACTGGGTGCCTGTGACTTTCTGCTGCTGCCCTTCCCCCTGCTGGCTAAGGGGGCCAGTGGGGCTCAGGCTGGACCTCCCTCGCCTGTCACTCATTCCTTCCCTCGCCCCTGTTCAGGCCTGCAGTGGCTCTGTGCACTGGGGGTTGGGGTCAAAGAATTTGCATTTCTACCAAGTTCCCAGGCAATAGTGAGCTGCTGGCCTGAGGACCCCACTTTGAGAAACACTTCCTAGAGAAAATCCCCCAAATGTGAACAAGGACACTAGTTCAAGAATGCTTACAGCAGGACGGTTTGTAGTAGCAAATGAGTGGTCCCAGCCTAAATGCCTCTCAACACAAGGAGAAATAAACGGTCATATGTTCACCACACAGACTACTGCATAGCAGTGAAAAGTGAATGAATTTTAGCTACACACACCAACCGGGGTGAATAATTCCCCCAACAGAAGGAGACGCCCAGATACTACTAATGATAAGCAGCAGAGAACCGCGGCGAGCTGACTCTGTGTTATCAGTAGGTACACGTTTATGTAGCCGAATGGATAGAGATGCGGGAGACTACCCAATATAATTCGGGGGGGGGCACCCCGGGGGCCCCGTCGTGTCTGTACGACTTTCCTTCTCAAGCTGCAGGGGGTAGAAGGACTTGGGAGAGAGTCGGTGGGCCCCGAGCCTCGCCCCTGTCCTTACGGGACTCCCCGCGCCTGCGCCTGGCTCCTCCCCGGCTGTCGCACGGACGTGGGCTCAGCTCCCACCTGCACTCTCCCGCGGGCCTGAATGATGGTGCGAGAGGCGGCCTGCTCTGTGAGGAGCGGTTTAGTTTCTGTTTGTCACGGGATGCTTCTTGATGCCAGATTTGGGCCACAAAACCTTTCCTAAGGTCTAGTTTCAGCCTGGTTTGTAGAGTTTCCTAACCTGGTTCTAAGACTAAAGTTTCCTGACTTGAAAGTCCCTGACGAGATTCAATTATTTTCCACAGGAAAGCTGGGGAGCGGGAAGCTGGGGAGCGGGAAGCAGAGCTGGGAAGAATTATCGCAGGCCACGGACTCGAAGGCCTGGCTGCCCCGTGGGGTGGGGGCTTGGGGTGAAGGTCCCCAGGGTGGGCAGCTCTGGTGTGGGGAAGGTGCAGTGTGCACGCGCGTGTGCGTGCTTGTGTGTACGTGTCTGCGTGCACAGTGTGTGCGTGTGCATGAAGGCATGTACCAGCCCACTGCTGTCGGTCAAGGCCATCGAGTGGGCTGCAGGCAGTGGAGGCTGAGTACTTAGGCTTGGGCAGTAGGTCTCTGGATCCAACCACGAGGAATTGGAAATAAAAAGATCTGGCCCTTCACCAAAGACAGTCTGGGGACACCAGGGTCACGGCCACGTCACATTGCTGCCAACGTTCCTAAGCAGACCAGCGCTGGCGCCCAGGACACATGCTGAGTGAGGAACCTCTGTCCGGAGAAGCTAAGGGGATGCTGTTAAGTCGGACTGTGCCCTCCACAAAGACATGTTCCGGTCCTGACCCCTTCCTTCGGACACAGGGTGTTAGCAGACGTAATTAGTGTCAGGAGAGGTCACACTGGATTCCTGACGGGCACCCTCACAAGAAGAGGGAAATCAGGCACAGAGACGGGAATGTCATGCGCAGGCAGGTGTCCCCAAGCCGGGGACACCAAGGGGGACCGGCAATAAGAGAGGCTGGAAGAGGTGGGAAGGACCCTCCCTGAGAGCCTCTGGAGGGAGCCTGGCCCCATCCGCACCTCCGCCGTGGACTCGTGGCCCCCAGAATAAATGTCTGTTCTTCCCAGCGCCCTCCTCTGCCCTGGTCCGGAGCATCTGTTATGGGAGCCCCAGGGAAACAAGCAGACAGTGACTGAACTCACGTCTCAGCGGCTCCCGGGTCCTCCCTCCTCCCTCAACTGTGAGGCCCCCGCCGGCAGTCAGGACACATGGCTTGGGGGACGGGTGGGCTCGGCCGCAGCCCTTGGGTCCCTTTCTGAAGGTTCCACACAGGCCTGCCCCTTAGATCGCATTCTCCCTTTGCCTTGAGCTCTGTGGGTTCAAAGCCAAAACCATAAGCGGCTTAATTATGGTCTGTCCTGGAATTACCCTAACCAGCCAGGCCAGGATCGTGCTGGCCGTCCAGCCAGCTCACGCTTTGTTCTCCCTGAAAGCCTCTTCGGAACTGCGGGCGGAGGAGGACTCGGCGCTGTCCCGGGGGGCGTGACAGTTGCCTCCTCTGCCCCCTGGGCACCGGTCACACGAGGCTGGTATTCTGGACCGAGCCCTGGGGGCAGCCTTTGCGGAATTACGTTTTCCGATGGGGGCCCTCCCGCCCTCTAATTGCACACATCTGCAGGGCCTCTGTGAGCAGTGCAGAGCCCGGCAGCGGCGGCCTGGTCGAACCCGCCCCGCTCTGGGATTGAGGCTGTGAGCACCTGCGTGTGGGTGGAGAGCACTGGAGGAGGGCTGGGGACTGAGAGCAGGTGACATTTTACAGGAAGCTGAGGCGTGCCAGAGGTCAGAGGTCAGAGCCGATGGACCCTCCCGAGTCATGGCCTCCGTGATAGACCCTCTGTTCCTCGAGAGGTAGGCGGCAGGCCGGAGTCCAAATCCTGGCTACGTCGGTTACAAGTTAGGTGATTTGGGGCAAGGAACGTAACCCTGCTCAGCCTTACTTTCTCCATCTGAGAAATGGGAGAACAAGAATACCTACTGCATAGAATTAGCGACAAGGTCAAAGACATTACGCCTGTGAAGAGCGGAGAGCAGAGTGTGGTGTCTGGCTCGTGTCCGCACCCGGCAGTGGGCAGCACTTTGCAGCCCGAGCTGCTGACGCCCTGCCCCCCACCAGGCTGTGCTGTGCGGCCCCCCAGCACCCTGAGTGCCTCTCCTCTCGGCGCTCTGCACCCCTTCTCACGTCCACCCAACGACTTTCTCAGGCGCTGCGGGAACTCTGTCGGCGCACACAAAGGGCGGCCAGAAACGCCACGCTGGAGGAACCCTCCATCGGCGGGGGGCGGGGGGGGGCTCGGTGGGTAACCCCCCAGGTGGCCAGCCCCTCGACAGCACAGCTCTGGCTCGTCAGAGGCCCCTGTGGCGTCGGGTCCCTGCTCCTACAGCAGGAGCCCTCTCAAGGGTGCACCTTAACCGTCCCGTGTCCCACCCCTGACTCACTTCCCCTCTTGCTGACGAATGTTTCCAGTGGTCACCTCCCAGAGAGTCTAGGGGCACCCAAGCCCTTGTCTCGGGCTCTGCCTTTGGCGGGGAGTCCACACTGAGACAGTCGCTACATGGAGGCTGTGGATCAAGTGCTGGACAGAGAAATGACAGAAGAATTCAGGGAATAATGGACAACATTTAAAAACCAGCTAATGACAGCAAAGAAAGCACAAATTCATGGACTTGGAGGCTGGCCAACATTTCTGGGGAGCCGAACACGATCAGGCTGAGGGACGCTATGTCACTTACAGACATAAATGTCAGAGAGAATCCCCTACACAGATCCTCGGGAGAGGGCCCTAAGCAGTCCTAGGGTTCATTACTGTATGTAGAAGATCCCCTGGAAACTGCCCTGTAATTTCTTTCTTTTTTGCCTGTGCTAACTAAATACCCCTCAATGGGATAATATTTATGCTTTTGAGACCACTTTACTCCTTGTTATATATCCCTTTATTTGATTTTCTAATTTGTATTAATCAGTTATAATTTAACAAAATTAGTTTCTTCACATAAGAGAGGCTTTTCCCAGATGTGCTTTCAGTGGGAAAATAGCAAAGATGTCTTTTATATTTAAGGCAAATACTGGAATCTGCGGATTCACCCTGATGGTGCTGTTTTACGGAAGAAGAAAACACGACCCAGAGTGCTTAAGCGGTTAGTTTTAGATCGCACAGCCGGACGATGAACACTTGCGCGTGTTGCAGAATGAGTCTGAAGGAGAGGGCGCCGGGCGGCGGCATGTGGCTCTGAGGTCGGCGGAGGTTTGGCTGATGGAGGGCGGGCTCCTCTGTGCCAGGCTCTGGCCAGGGCATGTCCTGCTCATGGTCAAAGACAGGATCGCAAGGAGGAAAACCCAACTGGGTGAGCACGTGTCACGCCTCTGCTGGTGTAAAGTCTGCTTGCTAGCTCAGGCAGAGCGAGCCACGTGGCCGAGCGTCAAGTCAGGTGGTGAAGAAACACACTCCCCCCGCGGAGGACGGGGCTCAGGAGGGAGGGGGTGTCTGGGACGATGACCTGACCGCCCACAGGGGGCGCATCTCATGAAGGCGGCATGGGAGGCTCACGCTTTGCTGGCACAGACCATGGAAGGGGTGGCATGGCTTCCACCCAGAAGCGTAAGCGGGGCTCCCTACTCCGGCTGGGTTTCCTCGTTCGCCAGCCTCTGCAGCCGCGATGACTCCCTCTCCTGATGAGGAGTCTGCGAAGATCCTCACGCTTGTTCCTCTGAGCTCACGCGTCTTTTATTCTCCGGATTTTAAATTTCATGCTTTATCGCTGCTGTTCAGCGGCTTCACCGTGATGGGCCCTGGTGTGGTTTCCTTTGTGTTTATCCTGCTCGTGTTGCGTTAATCTTCTTGGATCCATAGGTTTATAGTTTTCACCAAATATGGAAAAAAGTTGGCCATCTCTTCTTTGAAAAATTTCCTACTCCTTTCTCGCTCTCTATCCTCTCTTCCCGAGACAACGATTACCTGCGTACCATTCCGTCTGATGTCCCAGGAGACTGTTCTGGTGTGTACGGTCTACCGCGCTGTGGCCGCAGGCCCCCGAGCTCTTCTTCTGCACGGAGGCGTCTTCTGCGAGGCCCGCCCAGCGGCAACCTCACCTTACAGTTAGCGCTCTCTGCTCTCGACTTCCTGGTCGGTTCCGTTTCATGCCTTCCAATTCTTTCTCCAATACGTTCACGTTTTTCTTTAACTCCTTGAACCTGTTTAAGAAAGCAGCCCGAAGTCCTTCCGTGCTAATTCTAACACTGCTGCCACCCTTTGGCTCTGTTTCTTCTGAGTGATTTCTATTCCAGTTATAGGTCACATTTTACTGCTTTTCACATGTCTAGTAATTTTTGATTGGATGCCAAACATTACAAATGCTTGTTATTGAGTTGTTGGATTTGGTTGTCTTCCTTTAAAGAGGGCTGAGATTTATTTTGGCAGGAGCAGGAGGTTAAGTTACTTGAAAGTCAGCTTGATCCTTTTGAGGCTTGCTTTTAAACTCTGTTAGGGAAGGTCTGGAACAGCCTTACCTCCAAGGTCCCTTGAGCCCTACGGCCACAGCATGGCCCTTCTGGAATCTCTGTGGAGTCTTTTGGTTTACCCCTGGCTCTGGAGGGCAGCCTAGAGTTGAGAGAGGTGGATTCTGATCTGTGTCAGCCTACAGACTTGCCCAATTATGTTACCCAAATGACGTTACATCGCTTACTCTTACTTGTCTCACGTGTCAGGTGTCATGTGTACAATTTGGGCTTGATCAGTCATTTTTATGCTGTCTACTCAGTACTTGGGGTTGCACAGAGGTCCGGGGGCAAACACGATGTTGGGGGGAGGGGATGCAGAAGTTACAACCAGAACTCCTTACCCAATTCCTATCAAAACAGCTTCATGTTTATCTGCTTCACATACTGAAGTTCTGCATACAGTTTCACAGGAAGAACCGCGGTTAAATGAGAAATGTGAGACCACCACATATCCGTGTTTGGTTGTGTGTCAGCTCTATGTGACATCGGCAAAATCGCTCTCTATCCTCTCTGATGATTTGAGGATGCAGGCATCCCTTCTGAGCTTTTGAGTATCAAAAAAAGTGTTGAGGGTAAGTTCTTATATAAGCTAAACTGATCCTCTGAACAAGAGAAATGTTACGTCTTTTGAAAAATGTAAAATCATCTCACTGTAAAAACAAATAGCAGTGTAACACTATCCTATTTCCCTGGGTAAATGAGTTGAACCATTTTTTAATCCACCCTTCACTCTGAGACTTCTAATATCTTTATTGGCACCGTTAGTGGGTTCTCTCTCAATTCCGGAGAAGAATTGCCTTACTTCATCAATATTTTCGGAGATCAGGAGCTACTCCACACACACCTGTCAGAGTAAGGGCTCCTCCAACCCCAGATCCATGCAGCCATTCAGTAAACACTCGTCTCCACAGCTTTATCCCAGTCTTCATTTTCAGAGGGTCAAATACGCTTTGGCACAAACTTCTGGTGAAACTGGGTAGAGCTTGGATGTTCCCAGTGGAAGCGGTTATAGCCACGTGAGGGGTAACATTAACCTTTGGGGTTGGGAGTATTTGCAATGTAGCATAGGAGAAGTGTATCCAAATAAAATATGGGTCTCTCGTAAGAAACCGGGAAGCTTTCACGGGCATTCATTTGAATTGATAACGCATGAACAGAAACCAAAGCGTGGTTCGGAGTAGGGCTCTATGCCAAACGAACCAGGTTTCGTGTTTGACAAGTGAGGCGGTGGGGTGATGGTTAAGAATGTTTACGGTCCCCTAGGTTTGGGTCTGTCTCCGTTCCTCTCTGTTTGAGTGGCCTTCGGTCCTCTGTGCCCACCCCCACCCCTCACCCCCACTGTTCAAGCACATGTCAGTTTGCCACCTGCCTGCACTTGTGTGTCTTTGGCCGAGGGCTCTGTCCAGCTCCCAGAGCTGGTTCTGTCCGGGTGGACAATAGGCCATGTGGGAGCGTCCCTCGGCCAACGACGACGTGAGCCGGTGAGCTGGTGGGAACCCCCCCGGGGCCAGCGTGCGCAGGACGAGCAGGTCTGGGTGCGTGTTGTCCACTGCTCCACAGATCTCCCCGGAGGGCTCGCTCCCGTAGGGGCCCCTGGGGTAACCTCCTTGATACGGGCATTTGCCGCCTCCTTCCTTTCCCTGCCTCACGTCCTCGATCCCCGACTGGTGTTTCCGGGATTGCTTCCCGGATCATCTACTTGTGTGGAAACCCTCGCCTCAGGCTCTGCTTCACCCAAACCATCCAGGGTAAGGATTCACCCACACGAGTAAGTCACTGGCATGCAGCCTAGGCTTCGAATGCATGACCAAGTTCTCTGTGTCTCCGAGTAGGATCCCCCAGGCGCCTGGGGCGCACCTCGCCTGGGTGGGTGGCAAAAAAGCCACCCGGTTCCAGAGCAAGGAGAGACGTGAAGACAGGGTCGGGAAGCGCCTCGGTTTTAGGAGTCTGCATCCCCGTCCACCAGCTCGCCCTGGTTCCCTGAAGGAGAGCAAGTGCGCCCACAGCCCGGCCCGCGGAGGGCTGGCAGGCGGAGGGGAGTCGGCGGGAGAGCTCGGAGCCGAATTCCAGCGTCCTGGCTCAGGTGGAGGGGAGTAGGCGAGGGAGCGGGCTCTGGAAATGAACCATCGCTGACGCCGTCTCCTTCATCCGTCGCCCGAAATGGTGTTATTTCCTCCCTTGAAAACGTCTTCAAGCCGTGTAGATAAAACGTGAGTGTTACTTATGATATTACTTACATTCCTTCCCCGCTATCAGGCCGGCTTGGGCTACTGAGATTCCGTATCGCTTCATGCTGCCTTTGTACCGGCCTCCCCTCCTCCCGCGTCCACTCCCACGGACCAGAGCCCCGAGAGGCTGCTGAAGCTTGGCCTGGGCCGCCCCGGGGAGGGCCGTGTGTGCACATCGGTACACCAGCACTTAAAAATAAAACCGCCGCCCCGCCGCGGAGCGCCTCCTTGGCCGGCAGGAGAAGCGCTTCGGGTGAGTGGGCCCCTGGCTGCCTGGCCCACAGCCCCCAGGCCTTCCCGGTCACGTCGGGAGGTTCGGCCGGAGACCCGAGGGACGCCTGGGGAAGTGGAGAGGCTTCTTCGAGAGGGCCGGTCCTTCTCGGGGCCGGCGGATTAGCGGGATCCGCAGAATTTCCAAATTTAGCATTCAGGAATTGCTTCTTATAAACAAGGTCTGCCTTCGCCGGGAGATGCGAAGGAGATAATGCCAGAAAAGTTCCCCTCTGCGACTGAATTCTGTGATTCTGCAGCCAGCCTCCAAGCCGACCGTGGGTGCAAATGAAGGGCCGCTTCCTGCCTGTCCCTCTGCGTGGGTGGTCGGGCTTAGAATGAAATATCCAGGCTGACAAATGCTTTTACAAAGGCCAGATTATAAACTGTAAACCTACTGTCAGCCGGGCAGAAGAGAAATCTAAATGCCTCTCTACCATTTCGAGGCTTAGTTTGGCTACAAGAGTGAAGCCTGCTGGAAGGAGCAGACCGGCCTCGCCTTGTAAACTGTCCCCAGGCGACAGGGAGCGCGGAGAAGGGGGTCCAGCAGCTAGGAAGCAAACGCCTTCCTGGTATTTCGGGACACCTGGGTACTGTGACGTGGACAAAGGGCTCCGAACAAAGGAAAGGAAAACAAAATTTCTAGAAGGAACAAAGTGTAGGAGGCGTCTATACGAATTCAGGTCCCTAGTGAGTTTCGAAGGGTGAATTAGTTCAGGGGAGAAGCTAGACCCGACCCGTAGACCAGGAGACACACAGGATGGGGGCTGGTCCGGGAAGGAAGGTCACCTCTTGCCTCCCTTTGCTGCGTGTGCCTGTGGGAATGCAAACCCGCTTCTCGCTGACAGGCAGCCTTCCCTCCCAGACGTGAGGACGGCGGGGGACGGAGCGGAGCGAGCCGGCAGGTGCTGGGATCACACGCGTTCACCGTGCCAGGAGGCGGCGGAGCCTGGGAAGTGCCAGCGAGGGGAGAGGGGGTGTGTGGAGGTGTGGGGACTTCCTCCCACCTGCCAGCCTAGTCCAGCTGGGCTTACAGCGCAAGCGTCTTGGCGAGCCGTGTAAAGCCAGGATGATGTCTGGGAACGGGCGGCTCGCGTCTGCTGGGACACGGGGAAGTGAGGGCCTCTGGGATCCCGTGAGCTGGGAAGAACCAGGGGAGGCTGTGTGTGGCACACTGAATGGTCAGGCCGTCCTTCTCCACAGGCAAAACCCAAGCAGGAGCCTCGGTTTGTTTGTTTTTATTCGATGGATATTTGTTGAGCATTTGCTATGTGCCAAGCACCGTTCTAGAAGCTTGGGAAGCAGGGATGTACGGAACAGGCGGGGGCCCGTTTTCAAGGGCCAGGCTTCCAGGCCGAGAGCGGGAAAGGTAACAGGGCAGTTGCACTGAGGGGACAGCTGGTGGAAAGGCCCTGAGACGGAGGAGAAGGAATGGGGGTGAGGAGTCCAACGCGGCTGGGACAGAGAGAATGAGGGGGAGTCAGGGGCGGGAGGAGGAGCAGCCGACAGGCAAGGGATGTAGGACTCACTACCTCATGCGGACACTCACACTTACTACGTAACTAAAATAAAATCGACTCCACAGTCAAGTGCTCCGTGGCAGCTGGCTCCCACCCTGGATGGCACAGTTCTAGGACATTCCGCCTGCTGGGTACTGCGACTCTAGGGTCTTTTAAGGACCCGTGGAGCTCATCGTAAGCACTGTAGCTTCCACTCTGACGGGAATGGGAAACTGTTGGGTTTCGACCAGAGGACTGTCATTTTCGAAGCGTCACTCCAGCTGGCGCGCGAGGAACATCTCTGGAGAGAAGGGGAGGGAACGACTGACGGGGTCCAGAGAGGACGGCGGCCTGACACGCGTGCAGGAGCCGGGCCCAGAGACAGGCCTCCTGCCTCTCAGTCTGCGGCTCTCCCAATTTCAAAGGGCCTTCCTTCTTTACACGTTACATTATAAAAGCATACGTGCGTGCATGTACACGTGTGTACGCATGCACACATGCATGAAGTGTGTGTGTACAGATGTGTGTCTCTATAGATACGTACACACGGATGCGCGTATAGATGCACATGTGTGTACGATATTCACACGTGTGTATACATCCGCACTTACATACATGTATGTGCACATGCATAGACAGGATTTTCCCAATGACGCTGTGGTTCTAAGCGGCCTACGGAAGGACAATGGCCATACCGCAAAGCCCGCCCGGTCTGAGTGTAAAACTCCCTGCCCGCTAGGACGCTGGCCAACTGCCCAGCCGTTGGCATGGTTCAGCCCCGCGTGTCTTTGGAAAAGGGACTTGGAATACAGGGGTCTGCTCCCCCAGCTCGGCTCGGGTTGGTCCGAGCAGGGACCCCGGATGGGAACCATCCTCCCCAGGGTCATGGAGGTGCTCTGAGAATCGCGCGCACATGACACAGGCACGTCCTCACACAGTGCCCCTGAGCCACATCTGTCTCCGCCCCCGACACCCCCCTTCCTTCCTTGGAGGTTTTTCTCTTCATTTTTTCTTGGAATCTCTGAGCATCTTGCTTTAGTGCTGGTGTTCCAGCCTTCTGGCCAGAAGTATACACAGAGAAAAATACACAGAGAGGTTAGGCTCCTTTTCCCACTGAGCTAATATTTAGGGGAAAGAAGATTAAACAGATAGTCCAGAGCTGGCTTGTGTTACTACATTACCCTTTAAAAATTAAAGAATTTTAGGAAAAAAAAAAAAGTCGAACTAAAAGGGAAAAAGTTCAAAGCTCTTTAAGAGAAATCACAGTTCATGCCTAAGTTGCAGGTTGGAATTAAATGAACACCTACTACGTGCAGAGCATTGGGGTTACAGAGATGAGAAAGGTCAGGTCTCCACTTTCTAGGTGTTTCTAGTTGGCAAGACAGTACTTCCTCCCTTCCTCTCTCCTTCCTCCCTTCCCTCCTTCCCTCCCTCTTCCTTCCTCCCTCCGTTTCTTCCCTCCCTCCCCTCCCTTCCCTTCCTTCCTCCTCTCCATTCCCTCCTCCTTCCCTTCCTCCCTCCCTTCCTTCATCAGATGTTAACTGAGGACCAGTGCATGGCAGGTCTACTCTACAGACAGGACCAGGGCTTGGTTCTTGCCTTTAAGATACCCATGACCTAGTTGAGGACACGATATATTCTGACTGAGTTTTCACTAATGTTTGTGAGTCTGGAGGTTCGGGGTGTTACCTGGAGAGCAGATGGCACAGGAGTTTGAAGAAGAAAGGAAAGGAAAGCTGATGCTTGGTGACTCCTCCTCCATCAGGCTCCTCCACCCAAGTCTGGTGTGGCTCAGCCCTCCACACCCGCCTGCAGTTGCCATTCTGGGGAACAAACTACCCCAAATGCAGTGGCCTGAAACAGCAAGGTATTTACTAGGCTCGTGGCCTCTGTGGGTCAGGAATTTGGACAGGGCACAGCGGAGACGGGGTTCCAGCTGGGAGGACTCTGTGGCCGGGGTCGGTGCGGGTGCTGGAATCATCTAAAGGCTCCTGCCTGGGCTGAGAGCAACCCGAGTCTCAAATGCTCCTCGCAGGGCGTGGACTTCCTCACAGCATGGCAGCCCAGCGCCCCAAACACGAGAGTCCCAGAGAACAAGGCGGAAACGGCAGTACCCGTTCTGAGGAGCCTTGGGAGTCATGGAGGGTCGCCTGCACCCACTTTCCTGTGGTTATCAGTGAGTCAAAAGCCCCCCCCCACCCCAGACTCAGAGGGAGGGGACACGGAAGCCAGTTCCCCTCAGAGGAGGGTCAGACCGTAGATATGCATGATGGATGAATAGTGCCATGGTCACCTCTGGAAAATGTGATCTGGATGACGAATAAGGAAACGGGGGTATAGAGAAGGGAAGTAAATTGCACAAGACACGCAGCTGAAAGTGACTCAGTCAATACTGGAGTCTCGGTTAGTGTCCAGACTCCCTCCTCCCTTTATCCAGATCACCACAGGCAAGGACAGTCAGAGAAGGCTTCCTGAAGGAGGTGGCGTGCATCTCCCCATGGAGAGCTCTTGCCCGACCACCCTGCCTTCTCTTGGCTGTGGCGGTTTCTCTGACCCCCGTGCTCTGTGTTCCTCCCAAAGACTGACGGCTGCAGCACAGGCGCAGGCTCGATGGAGAGAAAGACCCCCAAATGTCCCACCATTATTATTAATATTTCTGCCCACCCCTCATGGAATTCCTTTTCCATGTGGCCTCTCAGTGTGCCTGGACTAGAAGCCACAGCCAAAGGTGAAAGGTGGGCAGCCCCGTCTGGAAATCTCACACAGAGGGGAGGACTGGGGCAGGAGGTGACCTCGTGAGCGGACGGAATCTAGGGAAATGCGGGGGCCATCCTTACAGAGGCCGGGTGGCGCTGGGCAAACACATCATGGATTGCTATTTTCACTGTCACTGTGGAAAACCGGAGACTCAAGAAAACCGGTGGAGTATTAGATGGCAGGTGAAAGGGAACAAGGTGTGGACGCACGCGACAGTTTGAACCTTGAAAATGTTTCACTCACTGAAAGGAGCCAGACGCGAAAGACCCTGAAGTGTGACTCAGTCAACACGAAACGCCCACAACAGGCGGACGCGGGGACGCACGGATACAGGAAGCAGACGCGTGGCTGCCCAGGGCCGAGGGGAAACTGGGGGTGACTGAGAGCACACGCGGTTTCCTTCGAGGTAAAGCGAACGCCCCACAGTCGAGGGTGGCGATGGTTCCACACTGAAACCGCCGAGCACACTGGAAACCGCTAGGCTGCACACGCCAGCAGCGTGCTCGTGTGGGGCGTGAGTTCCACCTCAACACAGCTGCTGAGAAATACGTTTCCCCACCTTTCATGCTATCTGTTCACTCCAGAAAAACCGAGAACTACAAATGACCGGAAAGAAGAGGATGGAAAACACCATCTCCCACTTAGAAACAAGCCCCATGGCGCCGGGGCCCAAATAACCCCAGACACACCAGTTTTAGGGGTTTATTTCTGTCGTTCTGTCTTCTCGTTTGTTTCTGATGCTGCTGATTTTTACCGTGTGGAATCACGGTGCACAGAGAGCTTGGGTCCTGAAGTATCTGTGTTCTGGACAGAGCTGCTCTCATGAGGCTGTGGAGACCCCGTGGACACTGGAATTACAGCCGCCAGGCCTGACGCCGCTGCTGGGTACGAAGCATGCCCGGGGACCGGGGCGGTTTCGACAGGCAGCCGCTGCGTTCGGGTTTCATAAACCGCAGAGTCACCACGGTGGCCCTCAGAGCTGACCGTCCGGCTCGGCGGCGGGGCCCCTGGTCGGGCATGGGGAAGCTCTGTGGTAAGCCTGCGGGGGGTGGTCTGGGTCACCCCCGTGGAGAGGCAGCTGCTGACCCAGAAGCTTTCACCCGTGAGAATCGCTGAACCCCACTGCCTGCCTGTTCATTTCTCTGTCCGGCATTTTCAATGAGACGAGCTGATTTGGGCGCCAGGTTACGAAAGTCCACGTGTACAGAGAGCAGAGAGGAGAAATTCTTCCTCCTCTTCCAGACTCTGGGTCTCTGCCTGGAGCCCACCACCAATGCCTCGTGTGATGTTACGACGGGCCACGTACACGCAAGCACGTGTCCTACGTGTGACCTCCCCCCACACCTGACCCCACGCACACAGATACACCATTTGCGCTCTTCTCTACCCAGCTCTTTAATTCATGTATGTGTATGAGTGTGTGCATATGTGCGTGCATGTGCATGGGTAAATGTACGTGTATGTGATTGTATATGCAATATATACACATATGTAACACTCACATGCACTATACATGTGTATGTAATGCATACATGCATACATTCAGGAGATGTACATATATTAAATATATTGATACATAAATATAACATAAATATATATCAAATACATATTAAAATATAAATACATTAAATGTAATATATTAATACATAATATGTAAAATACATAAGTAATGTATATTATACATTATATATATTAATATACAATAAAATATAAATATGTTACGTATGTATATTAAAATATGTACCAGTATACAAATATACGCTTTCAATACATATACATGAGAATTAAAATAAAAAATGATATCCACATTTTGAAGACTGTTCTGTGTCAGTACACACAGATATGCTGTACTCCTTGTGACCCCTGTATAGGATTTTACCGTGAGGATGTAGCCTGATTTATCAAGCCAGCCCCCTCCTGATGGGCACCTGTGTTAATTTTCAGTCTTGCTGTAACAGTGATGCTGCAGTGAACGTTGTTTTAGAAAGTCTTTGCCTCTTTTGTGACTAGAGCTGGAGGATAAATTCTTAGAAATCTAAATCGCTCGATCAAACACTCTCACGTCTCAGGTTTGACAGGGCTCCAGGTTGTAGAGCCGGCTGCAGACTCTAGCCCCCGACAGGGTAGGAGACAACCTGCTCCCGCCTCGTTTTAGGCATTTAAAATTTTTTTAAAAATGTTTTTTCACTTTTTAGAGAGAGAGAGACAGAGTATGAGCAGGGGAGGGATAGAGAGAGAGGGAGACAGAATCTGCAGCAGGCTGTCCAGGCTCTGAGCCGTCAGCACAGAGCCCGACGCAGGGCTCGAACTCACAGACCGCGAGACCGTGACCCGAGTCCACGGCGGGGGCTTAGCTGACTGAGCCCCCAGGGCGCCCCGCAGTCTTAGGCAGTTTTTGGCGACTCCCACAAGGAAGCAGCGCGCGGAGCCTCCTCCCTCCCCCGGAACCGAAGAGAAGGGAGTTGACCTCGGTGTGCATTTACCCCGGTCACTCTGTGAGCTCCCTGCAACTGGCCTGGGTGCTGTCCCCACAAAGGCCCCCTGGGCACGCGCGTCTGCTGCGGACGATGCCACCTGCTCCTCGCTGCCCTCCCATTCTTCCTTTATTAATAAAGCCCCTAGTTTGTTTCTTGACTAAAGTATAGTTGACACACAACGTTACATTAGTTTCAGGAAAGTCCCTGGGTTTTAATCAGGCCCTCGGCCGCCCACCTGCAGCCTCCCTTGAAGCCACCTGAGGCCCGGGACTGTGTCCCCACCTTCAGGACATGAGCGGAGACAACCACACAGTGTCTGAATTTCTTCTCCTAAGGAAGCTGCCTTCTGAACACTTCGTCTCTTTCCCCAGCACCAGGAGACAGAGACCATACTCGGGAGGCCGGGTCCCTGGAGGCACAGGAGGCTGGAAGGAAGAAGCCTCTGCGTTTCTGCACAGAGAACAGCAGGCTGCAGACTCACAAGGCTGCTCCTCTCAGGGCTCATCAGCTTTGGGCGTGTCAGGAGACAGGCCTCAGGCCGGGAATTGGCATCAGTGTCACTGAGGGGGGCAGAGAAGGACAGAGAGGCCTCACTGACGATCTCACAATAGGCATTCCCGAGGCCCCCCAGAAAGAACCCACAGCCCTCGGCGTCCTCAGGAATCCAGGCGGCTCCACAGGCCAGCGAGAGGTGGAGGATTCGCTCTCCTGGGTTTCCCAGTGGCCCTGGGGACGGTGGGCAGGGATTACCCCATTTACAGGCCCTGTCATTTCTTGGTAACTGCAGGCAGGTTGGAATTCAGAGATGGAGCTGCCTGGTTCCAGCTGCCCCAGGAGCCAAATCACCAACCCGCAGCTGGAGCGAACACTCCTAAAAGTCCCCCTGTTCCTGCCCTCCGTCTGCTCCCTGGAGCCCGCTCACGGCTCTCCGCCCGCAGCGACTGGACTGATTCCATCTTTCCCATCGCGCTCCTCCACGGCAGAGCCCTGGAGTTCCTGAGATGCACTGAATCGTTGGGCTGATGGCTTGTAGAGTTTCTGGAACAAAAGGAAGCCAGATGGCTACTAAAACCACCGAGATTTCTCCCTTTGCTCTTGGCTCCCGGCGGACTCCTTCGGATGGGAGAGTGTGTCAAGGCATTCAAGCCAACGGCTGGGATACCGAGTCCAGCACAGCCACAGTTAGGAGGCTCAGAAGAAGCCTGTTCTGATCCTTCATCACCTACTTCATGGACATTTGCTCAGAATGAAGACGGCCCCACTCTCAGGGAGGTGACAGTCACCTGGGACAGACCAGCAATAATCACAAATGGAAACTGCAATAGCTCCACCCTGTTCACGTCCACCCTGAACTTCCAAAGACATAAGGTCTTTGCAGGTGTGTTTAAGGTGAGGATGGAGATGAGAGTGTGCTGGATGGGGGTGGACCCTAATTCCATGAAAGCCTCTTTATGAGAGCCAGAAAAGGACACACAGACAGACAAGGGGCCAAGGCCGTGGGGTGAGGCTGCAGAAGTAGGAACGAGGCACTCACAAGCCAAGGAACGCCAAGGACTGCTACAGATACCAGAGGCTGAGAGAAAGGCATGGAACCAACGAACGACTTCCCTGAGGTTCTGGGGCAATCACGGCCCCGCTGACACTCGGTTTTGACTTTTGGCCTCTGAAACCATGACAGAATAAACATTTTGTTTTATGTCACCTGGCTTGTGGTAATTTGTTCCGGTGGCTGCGGGAAAGGAGTCAGGTGCATGAGGACCTGTAGGAGCAGGATGGGAGGAGCGGGCTCTCCTCCCTTGGAGGATCAGGTGTGCTTCAAAGAGGAGGTGACCGTTGAACTGACCCCTGAGGATGATGAAGAATTTGTTGTGCAGACGGTGAGAAGAGACAGGTTCTGGGCAGAAGGAACAGCCCACGAAGGCACCCAGAGACACAGACGGGCACAGCCAGTCTGGAAACTGATGGAATGTGTATGACAAAGATGGCCAAGGGGAGGTGAAGTCGAGAAAAGCCTTCGTGCCTCCTTCTCCTGGAGGCAGTGGGAGCCACTGATAGTGCTGGAACAGGGGAGACGCGTTATTTATCATTTGTAACTGAAGATTACATACACGTAACAAAGCAACCGGCTCTGAAGGGCACAGCTCAATGAGTTCTGAAATATGCATACACCCAGGTCAAGGCTCAGAATGTTTCTAGCACCCAGAAGATGCTCCCTGGGCCCCTCTTCAGCCAATGCTCAACTCCTCAGAGGCACTGAACTTTCACTAAAACCACAGATTCACTCTGGCTGTTCCTGAACGTCGTGTACGCACTGAATCACACAGCGGTGCTTGGCGTCTTTCACTCCACACTCAGCCATGTTACTGTAAGTAGGAGTGCTTGATTCATCTTGTTCCCAGAAGAGTACTCTATCGTAGGAACACGCCACACTGTGTTTATTCATCGGCCCACTGGCAGAGGGTTCTACTCTGGGTTATCAGGAACAAATACCCCATGAGCATTCCTGTGCGTCTTTTGGGGAACACTCTTTCATTTCTTTGGGTATGCACCTAGGAGTGGAAGTACTGGACCCAGAGATAATGATACAGTCAGCTTGGGTAAGTTCCATGGAGACATTTTTTTTTCCGATGAGAGAATTCAGATTTTTGTTTTTTTATTGATTTCTTTTTAATTTGAATTTTAGTCAGCTAACATACGGTGCAATATTGCTTTCATGAGTAGAATCTGGTGATTCATCACTTACATACGACACTCACTACTCATCCCAACAAATGTCCTCCTTAGTACATATCTAGCCCATAACCCATCCACCTCCCTCCATCAACCCACAGTTTGTTCTCTATCGTTAAAAGTCTTTTGTGGTTTGTTTCCCTCTCTTCTCTTCTCCACCACTTCTCGTATGTTTATCTGTTTTGTTTCTTAAATTCTATGAATGAGTGAAATATGGTATTTGCCTCTCTCTGATTGACTTATTTCACTTAGTGGAATACATTCTAGCTCCATCCGTGTCATTGTAAATGGCAAGATTTCATTCTTTTTGATGGGTGAGTAATATTCCATTGTGTATATGCCACATCTTCTCTATCCATTCATCAGTCGATGGACATCTGTGTTGCTTCCATAGTTTGTCTATTGTCCTGGAGACGTTTTTAAGTTCCATTATCAGGGCTGGTGATCACTGATAAGCCTATACGGATGGCGGATGGCGTACGGCTGGTGTCTGTTCTCATCAGCTGTCCCATCCTGACGGGAGTGGCTTCTGCTGTACTGATGGCCACAAGACTCCATCATCACCTCCCACACTTGATCACAGTTGGAGATGGGTTCGAAGAAGGATGGAGGAAGGGGACCAGTTAAGAGAGTTTTGCTGGGTGAGGGGGACCTTGAAGATGCACTGAACTGGGCAGGTACTTGGGTAGTTGTTCTTGGTGACCAGTTGGCTGCAGGGACTGAGGGAGAGAGGTGAGGTGGGCTCTAAGGACCCAGCCCCCTGGCAGGCTGGGTGGTGATAAAATCTCTGGAGACAGAGAAAGAGCACAGAAGGAAGAACAGGTTTCAGGGTAAGAAAAAGATTCAGTTGGACATCCTTTTTTTCCTGGGAATTTGCAACTCTGAACCGAGAAGCAGAATCTTAAAGTATTGAGCAGAGTCACATTCACAGAACATTCCAGAGAGGGAATCCATGTGCCCTTGGGGGGCAGGTTCTCAGATGCCCTCATTTTGCCTTTCCTGAGATTTGTTTGCTTCAACGATGGAATTCCTTCCAATCGGTGCCACTTGCTGCCTGTATTAGTCAGAGCCGATCAACCGCCATAACTCAGAGCCCCAATATCTCAGGGATTGACCCTGATACAGTCCACCCCTTCCTCACTCGATCTGCAGGGTGCTCGGCTCCATGTCAGTGTTCAGGAACCAGGCTGAATGCAACCGTGACTGTAGCCCCTCTGGGCCCCTGGACGGAAGGGTAGCACACAGGAATTCTGATAAGCCACGTGCGGAAGGGGAGTGCATCACTTCTGCTCAGTGCCATAGACCACGTCTAACTACAAGGGATTCTAGAAAACGTGGCCCAGCCTTATGCCCAGGAATAAGGGGAGAACTGTGGTCTACATTGCCCCATCATGCCCACCTTACACTGTCCAGAGTATGTCTCATACGTACACGTAAAACATTCTCGGGAAGCACAGAACTCACCTACCTGAGGCCTCGACTCTCAACTAAGCAGCATTCACTGTTTCTGTTCATTTTAAGGCCATTTGCTTTTGTATATGTCCAAGCCCTAGGCGTCAGGCCTGTTAACCAGATTCTTGGAAATTCCTCAAACAATACAAAAAGTGGGTTTGGGTAGGATCTCACGCTCTCTGTCTTAGGCGACTCCTCCTCTCTCCATCTCTTCACCCCTTTCTCCTCTTGACGACGAGGGGCACTTCGACTGAGCACAGCCCTCCATCTCTTCCTCTGTCATTCCTCCAGCTTCCATGTCACTGGGTCTCTGCTAGAGGCGCGAGCAGGAGGGGTGCGGGGAGTGCTGTCTTGTGTTCTCAGGGCTTGAATCAGAAGCTTGCCTTCTTGAATCAACATTCAGCAAGATGGCTCCCTGCCTGTTACACCCATCAGAGCCCAGGCTGGTCAAAGCCGGAGGGTTTCTCTATCATGAAGCTTTATAAAGGTTGCCTGATACATTATGAAAGCCTAATGAAGAAACAGAGGGCGTTTCCTCCTCAACCCGGGGGCAAATTACTTCCCTTTCTAGAGAAAGGTCTAGGTAATACCCAGCTGCAACCTTACAGTCAAAGGGAGAGGACGAGCCCACAGGCGGGGAGCAGTCGCAGACGAGGTGGGTGGCTGGGGGACAGACTCTAGTGTCCTCAGCGGCTTGGACATCAGTCAGGCCCTACTCCTGTTTTACAGCTGAGCCAACTGACTTGTAAAGCAAAAGTGACTTGCAAGTGCCTAACAGTGTAAACATGTATCCCATCCCTATAAAGTTATCATAAACACAATTAAACATGGCCACTATCAATGCTACCCAGGGAGCTTTAGTGGTATTAGTGTCTAGTTACCCCTGGTGAGGGAACTGGGGGAAACCTCAGCCTGATGACTGTGTTCTTGTCTGACCTGCAGACCTCCTCCTTGGCGGATTCTGAAGATGGTTTTCTGGGGTCCCACACTTCCTTCTTTCGCACTTGGATAAATTAATATCCATTGAGGCCTCAGTTTCTTCATTCATAAAATGGTAATTTCTTTTTAGAATGGTTATGAAAAGTAAATGCAGAAAATACTGGTAAACTGTCCAGACGGTGATAAGCCCTCAGTAATCATAACTTGGATGACAATGATCAAGATGATGATGATGATGATGATGATGATGGTGGTGATGGTGGTAATGGTGGTAATGATGGTGATGGTGATGATGGTGATGATGGTGATGATGGTGGTGGTGGTGGTGATGGTGGTGATGGTGGTGATGGTGGTGATGGTGGTGATGGTGATGATGGTGATGGTGGTGGTGGTGGTGGTGGTGGTGGTGATGGTGATGGTGATGGTGTTGGTGGCAGTGGTGGTGATGCTGGTGCTGGTGATACTGATGACATGATGACATGGTTTTGGTTTTCTTTCCTGAAACCATCATTAATAATAAGCTGAACGAGGCTTTCTTTGTTTCCATCCAAAGATCATGTCCTTACCAACCTGAGCCACACTGGAGCCTGCGGCAATGAGAAAAAGCAGGAATATTGATCTTCCATTAATAATGTTCATATTTTTTCATTATGGAATTGTTTGTGTTACTTTTAATTTTTTGAAATCTGGCATTAGAACACCCCTTACTTGACTACTGAGGTTCTAGTGGAGCCTTGAACGGCACAGGCGGGCCAAACACCTTGCAGCCCCTCGCTGGTCCTGGGCCTGGGCTCTGATGGCAACGCTGACATTTCTTGCTGTCCACCTTGTTGTGGCTCCGTGTTGCTGTTGCTCTGCGTGCCATCTGACACGCAGAGGGGACCCTGGCCCTGTTCCCACTGGACTGCATTTGGCACCTTTGTGTTTCTGACCTTGCACAGTGAAGGGAAGTTTGTTTTAAATATTTCAGGCCTAGAATTGGGACTCCCTGATGGAGGTCCGACTTCTGACACAAATTCCACATTCAGTCTGGAAAACGGGCTCCCCGTGTTTCCCGTGACCACACACAAACCTCCCGCCACGTGCCAGCTCTGCCCACTGCCACGTGAACTAAGCACACTGACTCTCTCCCCTTGGTCTCTGAGAGGGATGGACCCCGGGCGGCCCCACAGATGGTGAGAGCACTCGGGGAAGTCACCGCTGGACGAGTTTCCCGATTGTCCCGCGTTGGCCCCTGGTTCCACAACCAGACACGATACAGGGCGGAAGCTTGGTTTCATTGAGCTGATAGGTTTGTGACAGTATTTATGAACTGGACACCTGCTCCAGATGGTGGCTGTTCTCACATGAATGCCCAATGTTAGTTCTTTAAACAATCTGGAAAACTGTCTCATCTCCAGCAGTTTTTAAACCCATGCTCAGCAGAGTATTCAGGCTCCAGGGCCTGGAGGGGGCCTCCAGGGCTGTGAGGGATCCCAGGGTCTGGTTCCAGGGTCGGGGGGCAGAGGAAAGGAGGCTGAGCGGGCAGAACTCTGAACCCCTCTCCTCTCTCCAGCTTCAAACAGAAAAACTGCATGTGATTTGCTCTACACACGGAGCCTCTAGCGTGTTTGTTTAAAGAAACGAATCTATGATTAAAAATAGTTTTTAAACCATGAACCCAGTTCAGAGGCTCTGGATCCTGGCGACACACTGAGAATCACTTAAGGAATTTTTTTTTAAATTCCAAGGCCCAGGCCCTACAACCAGAAATTCAGGTTTAATGGGTCCATGGCATCAGCACTTAAAAAATCTTCCCAGATGAATCGAATGTACCACCAAGGTCGAGAACCGCTAATCTGAGCCAGCATTCTTTGTATACATGGAAAACTGGGGCCCAGGGAGGTCAGGCAGCTTGGGTAAAGCCACGTATGAGCTCATCCACAGGCTGAATTAGAACCCTGAGCCTCCAGCTATCGGTCACTGCCTCCTGGCCTACACACACACACACACACACACACACACACACACACGAGAAGAGAATCTAGCCATCCCGTAAGTGTGGGACTTTCTATGGTTTCATTTTCACATTTGAACAAATATTTTTAGTCCAAAGTTTGAGTTTCTGGGGAGGAAAAGCCCCAAGGAGGAAAGGACATCGGTATTTATACTTCTGCTGGGAAACAGAGGCACCGAGGTCACCAGCGAGTGGCCCCCGGACCACACAGAGCCACACGGCGATGGAGAGGCCCGGAGCTCCGGCTCCCAGGCTCGCGGCTTAGCTCAACCACTTTGTGCACTGAGTTCTGCGTTCCCTCGGGAACACCATCCCAGTGCTAACGGGTTGATGAAGACAAATTGTCGATTCTGGGGAAGTGTTTTTGTGTTTTCAAGGTCAAGTTCACAAGGTCAACTTCAGTCCCCCCACCCCCACCAAGAATTGAAGAGAGTGAAAGGAGAGAAATAGGCATACGGAGTCTGTAGCCAACTTGGCCTCTCAGAGTTGCAAAGTCTTCATAATTAACCGTTTGAAGAGGCGTGTCAATGCTGGTGGTGGGAGGGAAATAAGACGCTCACTGAAGACACAGCTGAGAGAGCCGCGGGACAGCTCTGTCCCTGCTCACAGTGGGGGCGTCCACTCCAGGGAACCCCTGCCTGAGGCCTCAAGGCCAACAGGAGGGGGGTGCCAAGCAGGAGCAGAAGCAGCGGGATGTGGGAGGGTAAGAGCACGCACTGATGTTTGGAGCTACAAACGCTTGGGGGTCCCCTGGGGAGACCGACGCGCAGAATGGGGTACCCGCGGAGGTCTGAAGGCCTCTGTCCAGGGCTTCCGCCTTCACACGGGGAAGCCTGCTGACGTGCAGCGAGGAGTCCGGGCCACCTCCCGTGGAAAGCCAAGCCCTGGGAGATTTTCTTCTTCCTCCCTCTACGCAGCCCCAAACCCCATCCTTTCTACCCAGCCTGCCCGTGTCACGGCAGCCGCGGGAGGCACGCAGCTCGTCCCCTGGACTGCTCCACAGCTGCCCGTCCACACGGCCCTCTCTCCGTCCCAGCGCTTGCTTCACCGGAGAATCCCTTCCGCATCGTTAGCTCAAATTCTCTGGAGTCTGTGTGAATCAAATAACCTTTGTGAGCATTTTTGAGGTTATAGATTTCTGGCCAGCTTGTGAATTATTTTTCCTATGGGTTAAGCGCTAAGCCCTGTATAAGTCAGCTGTGACCAGGGTGAGGGAGTGGGTGGGTGGGAGACTAGGATCCCAGGGACGGCGTATCTGCCTAGGAAGCAGGGGCACGCCACGGTTTACAGCTGTGTGACACACACACACATCCGCACACACGCATGTCTGTATCGTGTCTCTCTGTACCTATACACGTGCCTCTGCCTGTATCCTCACCTGCGCCTACTCACAGCCTTCCTTCTGCCCTCCCTTCCTTGGACCTGTCACAGAGAGGGCTGCGTCACCTGACCATGCAAGCCCATCTTACCGGTTTGTTTTTTTATTCCCTCTTGTCCTCCCTGCCCTCCCCATTTTCTGCTGACCATCATTCTGACGTCTTCGATGCAAACAGTTTTGTTGCAGCATCCAGCCAAGAAGCTGGACTTCCTGGTTCTGAATCCCAGATCTGGTATCGATTAGCTGTGTGGCTTGGAGCCTTCCTGTATAATAAAGGTCCCTAGCTTAGAGGGTTGCTGTGATCATTGCAAGGGTGCACACATAGGCACTAAGAAGGATGTAAATACCCCCGTGCTTAGAATACTACGCTGCACACGTGATACAGAGGGTTAGCTCTCCACTGCATTCTTGCGAAAGATACGCCTTGACCCTTCGAGGGTGTATGTAGTAGTATGCATTTACATGCCTCATTCCCTTAGTTGTTTCGCTCAGCATGTTTCATTCACGTATATGGATTCTTATTAATTTTTCTTTGCATTAACTGTTCTTCGCGGAGAAGCTTCTTAATGGCTGCACACTCTTTTGGGTGCAAATTGATCAATTTAATAATTCTATGTCATTGACTATCTAGGTCGTTCCCAGGGCTGTGCTATAAAAACGATGCTTCATATTGCGTGCATGTATACATACACTGCGGTGTCACCTCCAAGTTTATCTTGGAGACCGGACCAGTGGCCACACACACGGCGAGGGACCCATCCCGCAGGCTGCGGCACTAAGTCATACTCCTTTAAGGCAAAGAGAAGATGCTTGTTTTCTCTTTGCCCTTCACCATGCCCCACAAGGTGCAGTTTCAAGGTGAGACAGAAAATCTTTGGCCCCGAGCTCTCGCCTGGCAAGCCCACGGAAGGCGGAGTGAGTTTCCGTAAGAAAGGCACACATTAAACCAGAGGAGAGGAAACCGCCTCAGAGACAGTCAACTTCTCTCACAGCAGGAGGCAGGACACAGAAGGGACAGACAGAGGGTAGGAGTCTGATGTCACGGGACCTCTGCTGAGCACGGCACCAAGAACGGGCGATGGAGGGAGGCTGGCAGGGCAGCTGGGGGATGGGCGGGCTCGGCCGCCTTTCCTGGAAGCGCGCTGCCTCCTGGTTACATGTTACGTTCACGGTGATTGTAAGTACGGGCTTGCCTTCCCTAATGGCAGGGTTGGGGAACGATGCGGTGACACGGCATGCTTTACCCGGGAGGGTCTGGGCTGCAGATCCCCAGTGCCGACGGAACGCCTGGCTCTTTGGTTTCCATCTCCCAGCGTTTGACTGTATTTATTGAGCTGGGAATGTGGGCAGGCTAACTCTCTCTGATTTTTTTCTGGTTGTTTTTAATTTGGGAGGGCAGCGAGAGAACAGACAGTGGCTATGATTCCTACTGGATGAGGATCCTTCACGGTGCGGGAGCTGGACTCTGCGGTGGGGTTCTATAGGAGAGAGGCAAAGGCTATCGGGTGGCTTGCCTACGACGATCTGTGGTGGGGGAGGTCAGAGGCTTGGGTCCGGGGAGCCTTGAATGGAAGCCGAGGAGCTAGCTCTCCCTCCTTCCCCCACCCACAGCCATGGAAGGGACTGGGGATGTCACAGGTGGTTTGTGGCTGAAGCCGTGTATCAGTTAGGAATGCCGGCAGCTACAAGTAACTCACTGAAGACTAGTGGCGAGCATTGTGGGAGGTTACTCTTCTCACAGGTGGAGAAGGTCGGACGGAGCAGTTCCCTAAGCAACACCAATGCTCTGAGACGGCACCTTAGAGACTTCCTTAGCATCTGTCCGGCCATGGCTGTTCTGAGCATCCCATTTCCTGACCTCTCCAATCTCTTTCTATTAAGCATCCTCTTCATTTGTTAGAAAATTGCTTCATCCCTATTTTAGAGACCCATATGGCAATCCCGGGGTGGGGGGGCACTGGCTTCCAGTTGAGGGCTGCTGGAGTGGATGGTTGTGAGTCCAGAGGAGGTCCCGATGTGTGTTTTGTTGCTCATCCCTGCCTCACCCCCCAAAGCAAAAGAAGCCGCTGGGCAGCTGGCTTGCTTGGTTCTGATGCCACGTCTGACACCTCGTCTGCCCCCCCCCCCCCCACTGGTTATTATTGGACGGGCGGCCTGGAGAAGAACACAGGCTCCGCCTCAGAGGCTCAGATCTGGGTTTGCACCTCAGTCCCACCGCTCCCGCTCGTGTGCCCTTGGGCAAGTGTGAGCATGCCTCTGAGCCTCGGTTTCTCCCTCTATCAAATGGAGACAAGAATGCATAATCAAGAATGGTGAGGACAGAGCGGGGGGGGCATGAAATAACCCAAGGACTGCTTCTGGCACAGCAGGTCCGATAGCTGCTCACCTTGGGGGTGGTGGCAGTCGAGCCAGTGACTCTCCCCTGAGGGCATGAACAAAAAGGATAAAGTGAAGACAATGGGACGTGCCTTTGCTCCCACTGGGGGAGAGTGAGTGTGTGTGTTTGGGTTTAACACACCATAGGCCTGCTGTGGGTTCTGGAACAGCTTTCCAAGGGCAGCCAGGGGCTCAGGATTAGACCCCTGCAGCACCAGCCACACAGACGGAAAAGCCCATCACAGGCACTGCAGGAAATGGTGCTGGTTGAGATCTCTCATCTGCAAAGAGGGCTCTTCTTACCCACCATGTGAGCGACGATGAACAGATGCGCTGGAATGGGGGCAAATAGGTACGGCCTCCTCTGACAATTACTACCAAGACTTCTGCCTTCCCATCGCAGGGCAAGGGGGCTAGGGACTTGGCATCACGGAGAAACCGCCAGGCATTGCAGCCTCATGTCTGTAAACCACTGCACCCAGCATCTTGGGGGTAGTCAAGGCAACCAGCTCCAACTGTCTTCCATGGGATCCTTCTTTGGAATAAGCTTCTGGAACAACTGCAGGGTCACCAGCAGTGGTGGAATGTAAATGGATAGATGGGGGGAGGGCCAATTTTAAAAGCCACATCCGAGCATCTGGAATGAATTTGATGAAGAGTTGGCAGTGGATGGACTCTTAGAATCCACTGAGTTCAATCTCCTTATGTGACAGATGTGAAAACAACAGCCTAGAAGGGAAGTGACTTGCCTAAGGTCACACAGCAAGTTGGTGATAATGCAATTCCACCCATCCATCCATCCACTGATCCTTCCTTCTACCCCACCACCCATCCATCCCTACCTCTCTCCCTCAATCCACCACCCACCCATCCTTCCTTCCTTTTATCTATTCTTCCTTCTGCCCACCCATCTGCCCCTCCTCCATCCATCTACTCACCCGTCCATTAATTCACCTACCCATCCACCCATCTGTCCATCCACTCATTCTTTCTTCCTTCCTTCCCTCCTTCCTTCTTTCCACTCATCCACCCCTCCATCCACCTCCCCACCCATCTACCCCTACTTCCATCCATTTCTTTACCTATCCATCCCCCACCTACCCAACCAACCATCCATCCATCCATCCACCTACCCATCTGTCCATCTATCCATCCATCCATCCACCCACCCATCCATCCCTCCCTCCATCCATCCACCACCCACCCATCCTTCCTTCCTTCTATCTATTCTTCCTTCCACCCACCCATCTGCCCCTCCTCCATCCACCCACCCACCTATCCATTCATTCATCTACTCATCCACCCATCCATTCACCACCCATCCTCCCTCCCTCCCTTCCTTCCTTCCTTCCATCTACTCATCCACCCTCCATCCACCTCCCCACCCATCTACCCCCTACTTCTATCCATTTCTCTACCCATCCAACCATCCATCCATCCACCCACCCGCCCACAAACCCCCACCCATCCATCTATCCACCTACCCATCCACCTCTCCATCCATCCAATAAGCCACCCATCATTCAACCAATCAGATACATACTGAGGATTTTTGATGTGCTAAGCACCATACTAGGGCCCAACTAGCAGATCAGATCCCCATCTTCACAGAGCTTACGTTCTGGTGAAGGAGGCAGGTTACAGAAAATCATGTATTTAATTTCAGTTGGGAACACTGTTATGAGGACAAATTCAGGGTTCTAGGAGAGAGGATCCTTGAGGATCTGGAAGTAATCTTTAAACTGAGACCTAAGGAATGAGTAGGACCAGCCAGGCGAAGTGAGTATTTCAGGCAGAGGGAAGTCTTGAACAAGGGAAGGAGCATGGGACACTGAGAAAATGAAGGAAACCTAGAAATGCCGGGGAGGCTCGCAGCCTTAGAACTCAGGCTCGCAACTTCCAGGCTGAGCGGTCTTTCCGCTGTGCTCTGCAGGCCCCATCCCCTGGCTTGTACCTTGTGCAATCAATCTCTCCTCTGATTCTCATGTTTGGAAAGAACTGGTAATGAAAATATGTAGCTGATTCATTCTAGAGACGATTCATTCTGGACTGGACTGAGTGTTAGGGGCTAGAGAAGAAGTCTCTATGGTTTATAAATATTAAAATACCAACTGATTTGGCACACATAATAAATAAATTACCTGCCAGAATAAGACGTCTGGTGTTCTCCGTCCTATGGTGGAATAGGTTTCCTAGTGATTTCAGGACTCTGGGTAGCATCTCTGAAATCCTCCTGACCTTCTAGCATAGTCACAGGGGGCAGATGTTTATTTAGGCATCGTGCTATTGTAGGATTGCTTTGAATCCTT
Source organism: Paradoxurus hermaphroditus (assembly GCA_004024585.1). Classification (NCBI taxonomy): domain Eukaryota; kingdom Metazoa; phylum Chordata; class Mammalia; order Carnivora; family Viverridae; genus Paradoxurus; species Paradoxurus hermaphroditus. The sequence goes on along the minus strand of PITB01001964.1, from coordinate 62,189 downwards.
TTATCGGGGAGAAAAACTCTTTTCCAAGAGTCTTATAACATTCTTTTACGGCGCATTGGCCCAAACCGGGTCGGTCATGTGTTCACTGTGAGAGAGATGGAAAAGGGATTGCCTGGGTAGATAAGGAAAAGAGATTTGCAAATGGTTACTGGGCCATCGACTGACACGTGCCTTTTCCTGTTGGGGCAACAGAGCCACCGGAAAGAATGCATCTTCTTTAGACTCCTAATTATGTACTCCTGGTGATTATCACCTATTTCTGAAGTTCATGTTTGTTAGTATTTCAGTGTGTGATGCAGTGCAGAAAAAGTTTTTGACACGATTCGATACTCAGCCAATAAGAAAAGGGAGGGAATTTCCTTAACCTGGTGAAGAGCAACTCGATTGCCAAACGGAGAAAAAACAAAACAAATAATAATAATAATAAAAAAGAACCTCAATCCCTACCTCACACCATATGCAAACATCAGTTTAAAATCTACCAAAGATCTAAATGCAAGAGCTGAAACTACGAAGCTTCTAACCTTCACAAACTTGGGGCAGGCAAAGAGTTCTTAGACACGATGGAAAACACGCTAACAAAAAAAAAATGACAAAGTGAAATTCAAAATTAAAAACGTTTGCTCTTTAAAAAATACTATTAAAAATGGAAAGGAAGCAACAGATGAAGGGAAATGGTTACTATACATACACTTAGATATTGGCTTATATCCAGAACACAGAAGAACTCTTACAACACGACATCAAACAAAAAGACCATTGATCCAGTTTTACAAATGGCTGAGACCCTTCCCCGAGAAGGAGAATGGCTAATGGACACACAACGTGCTTCACATCATTAGTCACTGGGAAATGGGAAATCGAAACTATATGGGGCAACACTACACACCCACCACAACGGCTAAAATTAAAAACATTGACATTACCAAGTGCTGATTAGGATAAGGAGCAACCGGAACTCTCTCATATCATTGTGGGTGTAGAAAATGGACAGTCACTTGGAAAGGCAGCTTGCAATTTCTAATAAAGTGAAACATACACTTCCTGAAAGACAGAGCGATTATGTTCCTAGGAATTCTTCCTGAGAGAAATTAGAACACATGTTCACAAGAAGGCTAGCATGCAAAAGATCAGAGCAGTATTATTTATAGCGGTCAAAAGCTGCATTAAGCCCTAAAGTTCATCAACAGGTTAGTGGACAAATGGTGATTAATCTATATGATGAAACACTTCTCAATAATAAAAAGGATCAAGTTTTCAATATAAGAAACAATACTGATGAAGTGTAAATATATTCTGTGTGGAAGAAATAAATATTATTCTGTGTGAAATCAAGTTCTAGGACAGGCAGAAGTAATTTATAGCTGTAGACATGAGATGAGTGGCTGCCTGGGGTAGGATGATTGATTGGGAAGGGCAATGGGGATTTGAGTGGTGATATAAATGAACGAAATAAACTGTATCTTCATTGGGGTTATGGCTACGTCGTGTATACACTAGTCAAAACTTGAAACGGATGCATTTTATTGTAAATAAATTTTGCCTCAATAAGACTGACTTCCAAAAATCTGTCCCAAAGCAAAAAAATGTGTATTCCTGTTACCTTCAGGCTAATGGGAATGTCTATTGGGCTGTTAAAATAATGGCCACGTTTTCATCTTTGTGGGAAGTGCAGGGAGAGTTGAGATCCTTCCAGAGGCAGCTGTGCTATCAACGCTGGGTGTTGGGCAAGAGCTCCGAGCATGGTTATTAGTGGGGAAATGTGTCTGAACAGTGCGATCAGGGCTTCAATAAAGCAAGAGTTGGGTAATGTGGCCACACACACACACACACACACACACACACACACACACACACACACACTCTCTCCAGCTCTCTGCACCCTCAAACACAGAGCAAAGACTTCTCTGTTCTCTGTAGAGATGAAGAGCAGGCAGTCAGGCCCCTGGGGCTGGAATATGAAACCCACCATCATCCTTAATTGTTACTGCCATTAAAGTCAGGGCTCCCCTTCTTGGAGCACGCCCTTTGTGTAGGCACTCTACCACCCGCTCGAGCGACACCGTCTCATCCATGCCTCTCACCGGCACTGTGAGGTAGAGAACTGTCTCTCAACCTTCTAAGTATCTGAAAGCGCCACAGCTAGGGTGGTAGACTGTGGTCTCAGTTGTTCACCGCCCCTCATATCCACGCCTTTGCGAGTGACCGTGAAGGGCTCTCCCACTGTGGCCTGGGAGAATTGCCCAACCCTTGACCTTGGCCTCATCTGCAGGACTTGTCTGACCAATGGGACGTTAGCCACCTCAAGGGAAGGAGCTGCACTGGGATGTGCTTTCCTGCGTCTTCGCCACGCCATGAGGATGTGCCTGTGCTGGCCAGCTAGACATGAGAAACCGTGCGGCTGAGTTTATTTTCCATTTGACCTGGTTGCGGCCAGCCCAGATCAGCCACAGCACACCAATCCCAGACATGTGAGCAAACCCAGCCCAGATCAGCAGAGCTGCCCAGCTGACCCCAGTTCCCCTCCAAAACACATGAGCAAAACTGCATCTGCTGTCCTTAGGACACCGAGGTTTCGTGGCTGGCGGCCAGGTAGTAGTACACGTCAAGAGGCAACCATATGCCCTCATATTTCTGGGCACGTGAGAGACCCGTCTGGGGAACCTCCCAAGCGCAGACTTGTAGGCAAACATCGGTTTCTTCTCCCAACAGAGCCACCCGAAGCCCTAAGAATCCTGGCTCCAGTGTCCCCAAGTAGGTTATTTAAACCCTGGGTCACAGTGCAGAGAAGAGTGGTTAGTCCATTTAGAGAGGAGCAACTGACTCATAAAAAGAAAAAGAGCTTCAAACACGGGAACAGACCAGACCAGCAGTCCTCACCATCAGTGCGCACTGCCCGGGAGCTCGACCAATGACGGCGCTGAAGGCTACCAGGGCACGGGCCAGGTGGGTCCTGGGTTCCGTGTTGGTACCTCTCTGGTCCTGCTGCTGCTGCTGCTGGAGCGGGGACCGCACTCTGAACAGCAAAGGACGAGATCCCTAGGTAGACTGGACCAGGACGAAACGCCAGGGACCAGTGGACAGCGGAAGAGTGCGACTACTTCTGTGGACCTTTATCTTGGATGTGTGTGTGTGTGTGTGTGTGTGTGTGTGTGTGTGTGTGTTGGCACCTGCACGCTCACGGGAAAATGGGACCCAAGAAAGCGAGGATGCCGCCCCAGAACCAGAGGCGGGACTCGCGTGCAGAGACAGAAATACGCTCAGGTGGGGCTTGGCGATGCATCATTCTGACTCTATTTTAAACACTAAGACGTCACTGTAAGGGACACTCGCCTTATCTAGTCCCGCGGCGCTTCCATCACGAAATTCTGAACCCGTGCCATTTCCTGCGCTGAGGGCTTACGGAGAGGGGCGAGAAGGGTGCGTCTCTCTCGGACTCTCATTTCAAAACCTCCCAATATCGCTGTGATCAGCTGGCACAAACAGCGCGCTCGGGAGTTTCTTTCATAGAAATGCGTCGCGCGCCTATCAACGGACCGCATACGACCCGGCGGAAGAGTCCACCAATGGCCGCTCCATCAACTTTGGCAGATGTATACATTATGCCTTTTGATCTCCAAGGATGCTGTATTTAGATGACATAATGCACGTTCGGTTATCTTCCTCTAAGGTAGGAGGGACGTCAGCAGATATCCACTCCGGCAAGATAAAATTAGCACCTCTTTGCTGGAAGATAAACATTTTCGGCAGGAAAGCTCTGATTAAAGTACAAAGCGGCCAAGGGGGTATGAGGCTGTACCCCTGAGCGAGATTCCTATTTATAATAAAAGGAAATAGCATTGGTATGACATCGGGCGGCGGGGAGCAGGGGCTGTCCCAGCTGTGCAGGAGCACCTCCGACTGCAGCCGGCCTGCGGGCCCGCAAACTGGGGCTCAGGGCAGGAGAGGGGGGATGGGGTTCCATGCGGACCCCTAGGTCAGAGCGAGGGCTCCCCTGGGCTGCAGGATCTCTGTCGTACCTCCCGGGGCTGCTCTGGGCAGCCGTGCGGTTTGCTCCCTGCGCCGCTGCCCTTGGCGGAGGCGGGAAGGTGGCGCTGCCGCCCCACCCCCAGGCAGCTCACCAAGCCACGCGCCTGGTGTGGCACCGGGTCTGCCCAGAGGGTGGCACTGCCCTGACAATCCTCACAAGGGCGCCCTGTCGCCCATTATGGCTGAGTGCCCGTGCCCACAGAGACTAGGTCCAGACTGTCCTTCCCTCTAGGAACTTCCTCCTTTAGGAGAGGCCACGGACTGTGTGGAAAGAGTCTGGGGCTCCTCGCGGCTGGGAAAACTACTGAGTTGTACACGTTGTTCTAGACTTTTCATTTGTCCCCACGGGACGGCTGTCGTTCGCGTCAGGAAGCGGGGCGTGGAAGCCTCACCAAGCTGCATGTGCTCGCCGAGGGTCCCAGCAGACTAGACTGGTGGCTCCTTTTCTCTTCTGTGGGGGCGTCCGGTGAGCCCCCCCGCCCTCATCCGACACGTATCTATGGTTGTCTGCTGCGTGCCCGTGGCGGACACCAGTGGGGACCAGATAGGGGGTGGCCCTGGCCCTGCCGTCCAGCAGAAATGACAGACCAGAGTGTGGGGAGGGCGACAGGAAGGAGACATCACCGTAGAGAGGCCCGAATTGCTCTTGGGCTCAGGGTTCAGAGACAGCCAGACGAGAAGGGAAGGCAGGTAAGGAGGAACCTGCACGTGTGGTGGCTCAGACACACGGTGGGTGGAGGGAGGCCTGCTCGGCTAGGCTACAGAGAGGGGACGAGACTGGTGTGGTGCCAGGACCCAACACTTGCTGTCACTCAGACGCTTCTGGCTGCTGTCCGTGGGTGACGGGTAGCCACACGTCCTGCTCTGTCTGTCCCTAGTTGTGGCTGTTGTCCCACGGAGGCTCAGAAGGGCCCAGGTTTGGAGGGCAGGTGAGGCGGCCCTCTCTGAAGAGTCGCCCTGGCTGCAGAGCGAGGACGGCTCAGAGGGGCAGGGCGGGGCCGGGCAGGGCCGGGCGGGGCGGGCCGGGCAGGAGCGGCCACCGGCCAGGGCGACTGCATCGGGGAAAGAGAGCGATCGGGTCTCTCAGGGGGTCCCTGGACACCGACTCTGTAACGGGGGCCCACCAGTCCCAGGAGGGCTTACGGGGCTCAGGGGATAAGTGGGGTGGCAGCTCGGACATGTCTCAGGTGGGTCCAGGGAGTCCCCAGACCTGCTTGCGGTCATTCCCCAGTTCTGGAGAAAGGACGTGGAGTCGGCGCGCTCAGCCACCGGCAGCGCCCCAGTGGAGGGGGCGTGGGGGTGAGGAGGGCTCTGTCAAGGCGATTCCCACGGCGCAGGACAGTCATTCTGAGTCACTGGATGCTGCCCGCTGGCCCCTGTCCCGGGGCACCCGAGTGTACGCGATGTCTGGAGGAGGGCTGCTTTCGCCCCCTCGATTTCCCCTCAGGTCTGGGCTCGGCCCCCACAGGACCCAGGCCGACTGTTTCTCAGTTTGGTGCAATGACTTGGGCGACATGCCACATCAGCCACACGCCCTCAGGACCCAGAGAAAAGGGACTCCGCACTTGTAAGGGTGCACACACGCACTGACATCTGTGATGACGACGAAGACGCTGACCCGGGGTTTCCTCCGTGCTCGTGTGCAGGGCTGCAGAGTCAAAGTGGGCAGGGTTTTGGCCTGGGGCCCACTCTTCCTGCTTTGGAGGGTCCTTGCCGCCCCTTCCCAGCCTCAAAGCTCTCTTCTCCCAAAGGTCTGCAGCAGTTCTGGCTTGGGGAAGGGGCCTGCAGGCAGTCACTTACACCTTAGTATAAACTTCTGTCCCTGCCTTTCCATCTGCCTTGGGAAACGCATTATGTAAATCCCATCTCGTCGTGAATGCGTGTCAGACTTGTTCCTGGGAGCAACGTTCGGGGAGAAGAGGCAGCGTCAGGAGGGCCCAGGCGCGCCTGTGCTAACGTTCGGGCCACCCTCGGCACCCTTCTCCGAGCAATGCTGGGTTCCTCGTCCTCTGTTTCCCGGGCTCCCAGGCCCAAGGAGCTGCACCTGCTTCTCCAGCAAGACTTCCTGGAGACCCCCTCTCCCACACCTCACACCCATCTTTACTCCGAGCCTCCTTCGTGGCAGGCACGTGCGTGGAGGGTCTGGCCCTGTGGAGCCAAGTGCTGCCTCTGAAACCAGCTTCCTTGTCCTCGCCTGGGAGAACCGGCCCCTCCCTGAGTTCTCTCCTCCAAAACACATTTTTTTTTTAAGTTAAAAAAAAAGGGATTTGATTTCAATACATTGAAGAGATAAAGAGAAACTTTGATATACTTTTGATCTTACAGTTTAGTATTGATTTTATTTTATTTTGTTTTATTTTTTAAATATTTTTAAACATTTATTCCTTTTTTGAGAGGTAGAGTGACAGAGTATGAGCGGAGGAGGGGCACAGAGAGGGAGACACAGAATCTGAAGCAGGCTCCAGGCTTCGAGCGGTCAGCACAGAGCCTGACACGGGGCTCGAACCCACAAACTGCGAGATCGTGACCTGAGCCGAAGTCAGACGCTTAACCGACTGAGCCACTCATGCGCCCTGAAATACTATTTTTAAACATTTTTAGAATTTATATTTGAGAGACAGAGAGCAAGCATGAGCAGGGGAGGGGCACAGAGAGGGAGACACAGAATCAGAAGCAGGCTCCAGGCTCCAAGCCATCAGCACAGAGCCTGACATGGGGCTCGAACCCACCAACCACGAGATCATGACCTGGGCCAAAGTCGGACGGTTAACCGATGGAGACCCCCAGGTGCCCCTCAGCCATCTTGTTATACAGATTTATCTTTCTTGGCTTTTAATGTTCTTCTCTTCGCGTTTACCTTACATCCAGAAAGTAAATGGAGCACCCGAATCTTAACGGACAGCTTGCTGAGTGTTACGGACAGGTACACCTCAGCGAAGATACACACTGTCGCCAGTACCTGGGTTCCCCCCATTAGCTCTGCCCCTTCTCAGCATATATTTTCCCCAGGGGTGGCCTCTGTTCTGACTTCCGCCCTCAGTGTCTTGGGAAAAACCTTAGACACCTCAGCGCGGCTCTTGCTTTGGAAGCCGATTTGCTGGGACCTGTTAACTGTGCCTTTCAGGCAGACCACCATGGCCTGCACCCTTCCTGCCGGCTTCCAGGACCTTACTCAGCGGGGAGTCGGTCAAACTTCCTGCTCCTCTGCCCAGCCCAGGTGAAGGAAGCATCTAAATCAGGTGCCCATCAGAGAACCGGGGATCTATGAAAACACGCTGATGCCTGGGCCCCACGCACGACGACCTGGGGTTAGTCTGGGATGCAACCTAGGCGCTGGGGTTTTAAATGTCTCCCCTGGTGATTCTAGAGTCTAGTCCAACTTGAGAACTCTGGCTCCAAATCAAGGAGCTTGGGAAGCCGCTACCACAAGGTAAAATCGAGACATCCACTCAGTGTGGTTCAGGGACCAGTAACTTTGGCCGTGCTCAGGTGCTGGTTAGAGATGGACAATCTCAGCCCCACCTCGACCCGCCGAACTGGAACCGTGGCTCTAGCCAGAACCCAGGGATTTGCGTGCATTTGCGTGGAGGTAGCCGTTGGCTCTGTTTTATTACTACTGTAAATCCATTCCCCCAAAATCACTGAATTATGGTAAAAAGTTTTCTGGGTCAAATATTCTGTTACAGAGATAAACATACCGCAAATGTGAAATCATACAAATACCCACAAGAGGGATGGGCATGGTCCCCACGATGGGGTACACGCCAGGGCCGCGGGACTGTGTGGAGCGCACGGCTACAACTACCATGGCGACCGCGTGCCTGCCAGGAGCAACTCACAGAAGGTGCTGGGGAGAGAAGGTGCAAGACTGACATCAAAGGCATGTTACAGAACGCAACACGAGAAAAAGCTCCCGCACAGGGAAGGGAACAGTCAGCAACACTAAAAGGCAGCCGATGGAATGGGAGGAGATGTTTGCAAATGACATCACGTCTGATAAAGATTAGTATCCAAAACCTATAAAGAACGGGGGTGCCTGGGTGGCTCAGTTGGTTAAGTCTCCAACTCTTGGTTTCTGTTCAGGTCATGATCTCACAGTTCTGGAGTTCGAGCCCCATGTCAGGCTCTGTGCTGACAGCATGCAGACTGCTTGGGATTCTCTCTCTCCTTCTCTCCCTGCCCCTCCCCGCCCCTCCCCTGCTCTCTCTCTCTCTCTCCGTCTCTCAAAATAAATAAGTAAACATTAACCCCCCCACAAAATATATAAAGAATTTATCAAACTCGACGCCCAAAAAAGAAATAATCCAATTAAAAATGGGCAGAAGACATGAACAGACATTTCTCCAAAGAAGACATCCGGATGGCCAACAGACACATGAAAAGATGCTCCACGTCCCTCATCATCAGGGACATGCACATCAAAACCACGCTGAGCTTTCGTGTGTACCTGCAGAACTGCTAAAATCAGGGGGCCTAGGCGGCTCGTTCGGATGGTCCCAGGGTTGTGGGACAGAGCCCTGAGTCTGGCTCCAGGCTTAGTGTGAAGCCTGCTTAAGATTCTCTTTCTCTCTACCCGCCTCTCTGCCACTCCCGTTCTCTCTTTCTCTAAGAAAAAAAAAATATGGCTAAAATCAACAACACAAGAAACAAGAGGTGTCGGCAAGAACACAGAGGAAGGAGGACACTGGTGCAGTCCTGATGGGAAGCAAGCCGGGGCAGCTGCTCTGGGAAGCAGGGTGGCGGCTCTTCAAACAGCTAGACACGGGTCTACCCTACGGTCCAGTATCGCACTGCTGGGTTTTTACCCCAAGAATACAAAACACTGATTCAGAGCGATACACACACCCCTATGTTTACTGCGGCATTATTTACAGTAGCCGAACTACGGAAGCAGCCCCAGTGTTCATCAATAGATGAACAGATAAAGAAGACGTGGCATCTATGTAAAAAGGAGTATTATTCAGCCATGAGAAGAATGACATCTTGCCATTTGCAATGACATGGAGTACCAGAGAGTACAAAAAGTCAGAGAAAGACAAATCCCATATGAGTTCATTCATACGTGAACTGTAAGAAAGAAAACAACGAAAAAAAGAGACAAACCAAGAAAGAGACTCTTTACTCTAGAGAACACACGGATGGTGACCAGAGGGGAGGTGGGGGGAGATGGGGGCAGTAGGCGACAGGAACTGAGAACACTTATCCTGATGAGCACTGAGCGACGTATCAAATTGTCGAATCACTACACTGCACTCCTGAAACTAACATTCTATGTTAATTATACTTGATTAAAAAAATACTTTATAGTTACAACTTTGTAATTACATTATAATTGATTATAATTATACCTGGATATAATTATCGTAACTTTATACTATATAAAATAAAAAACTTAATTTGGAAGAAGTGAAACGCTGTGTTACAGAAAAAAAAAAGAATCGCCCATCATCCTTCCACTTTCGAGCTTTCTCACATTTGTGACAAGTCAGCATCCTCCTAATTGCAGTGTGGGTGCCGTGACAGTGCCTGGTGTGGCTGTGAATGGCGTGTCTGTGTCGAGTTGAGGTCTTACAAAGGTTTTATTTGGGAGCTGGAGGGAGAAGGTGGGGAGAAGGTGGGGAGAAGGTGTGGGCAGCATCAGGCACAGATGGGGAAAGGGTCCGGAAATAAGGAGAAAGACGTGCAGGGTCACGCAGGAAGCGCACATGAACCAAACCATGCCACACCCGGTTTCCCGAGGCGGAGCGCCCCCGCGCCCTTGGCTCTAGCCCCTCTGGTGATGGAACAGCAACCTGGCTTTTAAGGATGAGTTCCTGCTCTCAACGCATTCAGGTATTTTCCTGTCATAGTCTCAGTGAGACAGCAACACAGTAACTCGTATTCACTGCAAACCAGCTCGGTGCCCATCTCTGTTGCCCTTTTCTGGCCAGAGAACCTGGGATCCAGAGGGGCCAAGCTGCTTGCCTAAGCAAATAGCTCAGAGGAAGCAAAAGTGGGATTGAACCTGCTCTGCCCAAGCCCCCGACAGCGCCGCGGCCTGGCCTCTGCAGCTGGGAAGGCCCCTGCGGCCCGGAGCGGGCCGGCTGCAGGACTCGGGCCTGCTTACTGTTCCTGCCGCTCTCTGTGCAACCATTAACACATTGTTTGAAGGGTGAGGCCGGTGGACTTTGAAGAGGGGGCAGGAGGAGGGGTCCCATGGGGGTTTGCCGTCCAAACAGAGGCAACAGAAACCAGAGGGCAGCCAGGGTGGCCGAGAGGCTGGGTGGGTGGGCGGCGAGCCTTCGGGGTCTCGTGTGCCGCCCCGTGATGACACATCATGTGACTCCCAAGGTCGCGCCTGGGGCCTCCGCACGGTCCCGCCCTGCGAGGGCTGGGACCCCCGGCGCCGCGCCCACCTTCCCTGCGGGACCGAGGCTATCTGCCTGTCCCCTGCCTGGGCTTCAGTGGGCAAGGCATGGGGGAGGGGGTCACACTGTGTGCCCCCAACAGCTTTGCTATCCCATGTTCCGGAACATGGCCCAAGTTCCCTGGTGGATTCGTGAAACCAACCTTGTGGCCGGTGACCCACTCTGTGAGCGCGCGCACAGGGGACTTGGTCAAGCGGCCGAGGCCCCAGACGCAGATCTAGTGTCCGCCGAGCACTTGGCACTTGAGGTGCACTTTTCCTGCCCTCTTCTGCGGTCTTGAACCACGCTGGGAGGCTCAGGACGGTGAGGTGCCGTGCCCAGGGGACGGGCTGGGGCCTGACCCCGGGGGGCATGACCTGAGCTTTCTCCCTTTTATCACAGCACAGGGGCTACATCTGGGGCCTGCCGGCAGACGGCATGGTCCTGGCTCCTGACCCTGTGACTTTGCCACCGTCCCGCTGTCTGGTCTTCAGAGGCTGACCTCTTTCTGCCTCTACCAAGTGCAGGCAGTGAGAATCTGGCCCCTGGGCTGCGTCGGGGGTCAGATGAGCTGTTCCTGTAAGCTGATGCAATGGCCCACAATGTCTGGCATCCAGCGTGGCCTCCGGGAGGCTGGCCGTCAGCCACGCCATCATCGCCGGGGACCGAGCGGCCTCCTCTGTGGGCGCGGCCGCGGCTCCCTTTCCCGCTCGTGCTGGAGGTGATGACGTGAACGTGGGTGTCACTGAGGACAGGGGGATGATGTGGATAAACGGCACGCGCCCTGAGAACCTTCCGCACCGGCCCGTTTGTACTCTGAGCACCCATGCTGTCCTCGGACGCCCTTCCCAGGCCCCGGTTCTCCCTGCCGGCCGGCCAGGGGCCAGCACCCGACCCCACATGCTGCACACGCCTGCCCTGCTCTGTGCCGGTTTTGGTGGGAAGGAGGAAAGGAAAGGAAGATGCCTTCCCCTTGAGCCTGCGGCAAGTTTCCGAAAGACAAGAGAAGGAAGAGGCTTCAGAAGTCACTGCTCAGCGTCGCGTGTGCTTGGGGGCCCTCCAGTCGTGAGCTAAGAATGAGAAACTGAAGCGTGGGCTTTGGCAAGTTTAAGTGGGTGTCAGCGGGTTCCAGCGGGGCCCGTGTTTCGTTTGTCCCCGTGGCCTCTGTCCCGATGACCGTTCCCGCCACCACCCAGCCGGGCTCTTCTCATTAACCCGGTCACACGGGCCCCGATAAAGTCAGACAAGGGCGAGGGCGGGGCTGAACCGCGGGGGGGGTGCGGGGCGGGGGAAGACTCTGGGCTTTGCTAATTGGGGTTCTCTGCTCCTCTCCATCAGGCTCTGCTCTTTGTCTGAGCAGACAAGATAAAAAGGGAGCTGGGCTTCTCTAACGAGCACGCCTGGCAGGGCCACGTGGTCATTTCCGAGCCCGAATCAGCCAGAGCCCCGTCAGTGTGGCGGCGGAATCGCTCTGCTCAGAAACCATCGGGCGTGCGGCCGCCGGGAAAGCGGGAGGTCACCCTGAGCCCCTCGGAAATCCAGCTAACGGAAGGCCGCCCCGTCTGGTTCCAGCACCCGCAGCGATCCTCCTTCTGGGCGGCTGACCGTTTGCTCCTCCGAATTAACACGTCCTGGCTGCCAATTACTCCCCAAAGCGCCGGCCGGCCGCGTTCAGACAACCAGGGAGGCATCGGAGTGTGCGGCCAGCGAGAGCTTGTGTTACATGCTGTGGAAATTGTAAAAATCAAATCAAACAACGTCACGTTGGACGCTTCTTTTGTGTCTTTCCACCAGAAGGACATGAAAAAACAAATAATGATTCATCAGCACTTTTTTTTTTTTAAAGAAATAATACTCACCCCCTGCCCCCCACCAAAAGCCACTTGGTGAATTTGTAAGTTAAAGCAAAGAGATGCTTACTTTAAAATTTTAAAGGCTCCACATATGCAGTTCTCCAAACCAAAATTAATATATGGTGCGGATACAGATTTTCTCCCTATCTGAATATACAAAGTATTATGTGTCCTATTGACATTCAGGCTAAATCTTTCCCTTATAAGGTGTTTGACATAAGTAGCTTTTATTATGTAACTCTTCAATGGAAAGGATACGCACATTTCTTAAAGGTCCCAGCTGCCACTGTTATCATTCAAGACATAAAATTGGAATCCCAACTTCCAATATCAAATTTTAGCAGAGACCCTATAAAGTCTCTCTTGGCGGAATGTGCCAGAACCTCTAAGCCCGTCTCAGCTGGACGGACTGCAGCTGGCGTCCCATCCTTAAGGTAGAGGTTTGACTCTGCGGGTGGCGCGGAGGCAGCGAACGGGTCCCGGTTTTCGCCCCGCTGCCGGGGCTGGCCGGGGAAGGCGTGGATTTAGATTAGCCGTGTCCTACGCCGCTTGACGGGGTGACACGGGTCTGCAGGGCCGAGCCCGAGGCCTGGAGATAGGACCAGCCAGCAGGAATGCAGGGAATGTTTTTCTTCGGACTCTATCGAGGCACACAGACCATGGGGATTCTGTCTGCGGTGACAGTCCTAACATTTTCCAGAGCCCGGGACGCCGCTGTAGAAATGGCATTGCCCACCCCGAAAGTGAGAAGGTAACGTTTATTTTTGTATTTTTTTCTCTCTCTCCCATATACAGACTGTAGAAAGACCACCAAGCGTGGGCCATTTTTTTTTTCCGCCATGATGTACAATTCACATTTGTTAATCAAAAAAAAGTGCCCGAGGTCATCCACCTAGACTTTTTTTTTTTCCCTCCTTCTTCTTAAACAGGAAACGGGTTTCAGATGTTTATATCTTAAAAAGTAAGGCTACTAATCTGTTTAGCCATTTACCAGATCCTAGCGAACTCCCTCTTACATTTTAACGTTCAGACCCCATAGAATGACATTCATTTTATCTGTCTTATATTTAGAATGAAAAAAAAAAATCTTTCAATAGTCACCTGCTTTTTTGGGACAGTTCCAGGAGAGATTAAAATACACGCATCTAGCGGTTTAGCGAAATCGTGCTTGCGGGGCATCGGTGCTGTGTGATGCGTTTGAAAATTCAACATTCTCAGGCGATTCTTTAAAACAGCCCGTGGTCACATGTATTTTCATGTATCTGTGGAGACGCACTATTTAGAATCGGGATAGAAGTTTACAAGGGACACACTGTTGGCATATCTACAGTAAAGGCAAAACTGTTCTTTTAAACCTCAGATCTTCTTCTTCGAGTCAGCATGATAATTTTCCAGAGTGCTTCGCGATATTAGGCTGTAAATGGTTACAGAGAAAAATCTTTTTCCCAGGGAGTCCACAATCCCTTGAAAGGACTTCGGCCTGATGTTTAGAAATCAAGATTTTTGTTTTATCGCTGGAATTTTTTTTTTTTTTTGACCCAGGGCTGATAATTTCAAATAGTCTCGCTGCTGGTGAAAATGTGACCATTTAGGATGGCAAATCGATGATATTTTTCAATGGTGAGAGGTTTATGTATTTATAATCCGCGAGAAAGGAGCACAGACAGGGGAGGTTTGAATGCTTTTCTGGTGAATTTGTTAGTGTTCGAATCACTGGCTGAAAAGGCTGTTCAAATGTAGGACTCAAAGCAGAAGCAAGTCTATCATTTGCAAAATCTGGGTCTCAAGGTCCCTACTCTTTCCCCGCTTGTGTTTGACCCAATGCTTTCTGTCTGCAGATTGTATAAGGAGGCAAACCAGGGTTTTTGGAGACATTTTGTCAAGGAGAGAGAAATAGCTAAATTGAAATGAGCTCTTAAAAGCAGCACAGTTCTTGACTCATTGAAAAAGGTATTTGTAAAAATGAAAACACAAAGAATCATTCTCAATTCCTCTACAAGCACCCTCACCTGCCTCCACCCCAATACATATGTTGCCATAATATTCTATGAGGCAAAAATACAGTTGTTTTCTTTTCCCCTGGACATATCAGAAGCGGCTGGGAAGAGATTAGTGTAAGTGTAAAAAACAGCGTGTAATCAATGTCCAAGCTCCTTTAAACGAGGACGGGATGGGTAGGATTAAACACAAAATACGTATCTTTTTGGCAAACGAAAAAGCCATTTTGATGGCTTGGGGCATGTTTTAATTTGGTGTTTGGAAGACACGCAGCCGCTCCAGGACGGGTGCTAGGACCTCCCAGCACAAACCCAGTGACAAACAGTGACAGTCGCACCAGCACTGAATGTGAGCAGAAATCACGGAAAGTGGTTCTCCCGTGGCGGAGGCTTCTGTGGAGTGGGGCCCCTGGAGGGCAAGCACCCCAGCGGAGGCCGGTCCACGCGGAGCAAACCCCTGCCAACCCCTGCTTGCTCCCCAGCGCCATACCTGAGGACCCCGAATCTCGCCCAAGGAAAGAACGGCTTTGGGGGCCCTTTGGGGAGCATCGAGGGGCTAAAAGAGCACAGGGGAAGCCTGGCGCAGCGTCTACGCAGCTACCAAACAGTGGAAGAGCAAACTGACAGAAGATATCACTCTGACGAGGGGGCAAAGACTCAGCGGCGCATTTCCCGCCTGGGGCAGGACGCAGGGCCTGGGTCGGGGCTTCCTCGGCCCGCCTGCCTGAAAGTCACAGGAGACTACCCAACCACTGTGGGCTAGTCCTTTTTTTTTTGTCCTTTTGGACCATCGCTCTGGGCCCCAGATTGTCAGGAACAGAAAAATGCCGAAGTCTGCAAATGCAAGGCAACTGCCGTGTCAGCTCGGAGCTGAGATGTTTCCCAAACGAACACCTGGACGGTGTAAATCACCCCAGCGGTAAACACTTCAGGTCGGCGCAGGCCGCAGGCAGGCGGGGCGGCACCCTCCCGCCCGGCCGGGGGTCCATAAACCAGGCGATGGCCTGCAATCATAAACCTCGCTCTCCCTGAGAAAGACCCCTCCCAGGATGGGAGCAGAGCCCCTTCGGAGAGGCCACTCAGATAAGGGACTGCCCTCGACGCTGTTCTGCTTACCCTGAGCCGGTGTCTAGAGCGCAGCCGTCAGATGTCTGTGTTGTTACGAATGGCTTCAGGAGCCCGAGAGAGGGCACCAGGCCCACGGGCTTCGAGACGGCTACTTCCGAAGGCAGCGCGCAAAGATAAGACCTAAAAAAAAAAAAAGTTTTGTTTTTTCAACATTGATGGTAAAATCTTAATAGCAATAGTAATAACCAAAACCTCTCTCTGGAGTGTCCCCAAAGTTAGCAGAAATCCACGTGTCCTTCCCTCCTTTAAAACACAGTGAATTAAGGTATTAAAATGACTCTTCTCCATGCCGTCCTGGAAGCCACGGCGCCTGACGGAGGACCGTGCATCTGGCGTAAGCGAGGGTTATAAAAACCCCCCGAGTCGGGGAAAGCAGATGGAGGACAGAACGCATAGCCCGAAAGATCGCCTCCTTGGGAATGTCTTTTCTTCCTGAGGCTCTCCTTTAAACGGAGCAATCTCTCCGTGTAATTATCTGGTGAGGAGGAGTCTTTTCAACGACATTTTCTGCCTTCAGCGGGACAGTTGTCCGCTCTGTGGAAGT
Organism: Paradoxurus hermaphroditus; assembly: GCA_004024585.1. NCBI lineage: Eukaryota > Metazoa > Chordata > Mammalia > Carnivora > Viverridae > Paradoxurus > Paradoxurus hermaphroditus. The sequence goes on along the minus strand of PITB01001964.1, from coordinate 46,252 downwards.
GGCCTGCAGTATAGGCTTTTTATGGCTCTATTCCGTTCTGCCCACGGCACGGATTAGAGAGACGGAGGGAGCCCGGGAGCGGTTCCCCTGCCTCCAGGATCGACCTTGCGCCGAAGAAAAATAGCCCGGAGAAATTACTCCGCGGCCAGGAATGAAGGAAGCCAGGATCGAACAGTTGTTGATAGGAGCAAATATTTAAACCGGATAAGCCAAGTCGAGCATTATTAAGTAAAGCCAGTTTAATACGACCCAAACAGAAAATGTCTTCTGAGGAATATTTTAGACTGGGACTAGAAACCTGGCCGGATGCGTGTGTTGAGGCTTAACTGGCGTGCACGGGACTTGTGCTCTCGAGACAGGAGTGTGCGGCTCCTCCTGCAAGCAGCAGTCTCCCCCCGCATTCTAAAACGAAAGCTGGCACGAATTTACGTAGCTATCGGAACCTTAACGCAACACGATGCACACGAGGCCATGGACCCAGGTTTTCATGTTTATACATCCGATGAAGCGCAGCCTGGCCACCTTGGTGACGGGGGTGACGGGCTACGGGCGAGAACGCCGTGTGTGGGGCCGCGTGTTCCCACCACCGTGCGGCGGGGCAGCCGCTGACCCATGCTCTCACCAAACCTAAAAACCACTCTCTAATGGGTTTTACAATATTTACATTTTCTATTTTATTTATAGGACGCCAGATGTCTGTGTTCAAATGAAAAAAAAAATCATTTGGAATATAAAATCCCGTCCCTTCCCCACATTTGCTCGCTGATTACAGAGGCTGTGTGTGTGTGCATGCACCAGCCAATTCAGAGCAGGGTCTGGGGTCTCCCGAGAGGGTCGGGAGTTGGAGATGGGTCTGTGTGACCATGGGCACGTTTGTCTTTCTGGGCCACGTTTTCTCCTTCTGTACAAAGGGGGGGGGCTGGTAACATGAGGCCTACCCCGGCGCGGAGACTCTTTGCATGAGTCTTTGCGCGTCTCGGCGACCACCCTCTAGCTCACTAAACTCTCCTGACCCACGGGAAGGAGCACACAGAACCAGCTGAAAGCCGGACCTCAGAGACGAGGCTGAGTCCCTCCTATGCCACAGTGTACGTGTGCGCTTCGGTGGGAGGGTTACCACGTCTTTCTTCCCTTGTCCCCAAAGGTGATCTTTTTATTCACTTAAGTGTTTTCATTGTCAAAGGACTTGAGGCACAGATTGGACAGGGGACCCGGGACCCACAGCCACTGTCTGATTTCTCTCCCTGAAACACAGTCACGTATTCTCTCCAAGTGTCGTAAGTAAGACCCTGGAGAGTCCCTTCCTAGGGAACCTTTGTTCCCTTCCCCAACACGGACTGACGGGCAGTCTACTCTCCAGCTCAGACCACAGCCGATTCCTGCCCGGTAAGTCGCCCCGGGCAGCAGTGTGGGCGGGGAAGGAAAGCGTCCTGCAAGATGTCAGCAGAGCCCTGGTGCTGAGACGTGGGTGCAGCCTGGCGGCCCTGGGTGCTGTCCTTGTTCCCCAACAGGTGTTCCTGCCCCCTTCACAGCAGACACCTGTGCATAGGCTGCCCGGAGAGACCGGTGGCCCTGGCGATGGCCAGGGAGCCCCACGGCAGGAGGGCAGGCAGCCCAACGGCAGCTTCTGGGCTGAGCCTTCCAGAGCCCTCATCAGGCCGGAGGGGAGGGGAGGGGAGGGGAGGGGATGGCTGGGAATGCGTCGGTGGGGAGGTGCTCAGAGTGTGGCCTGAACTCCGGGTGAACGGGCAGGGGCCCAGGGGACCGGGGCCAGCGTTGGAGCAGTGCGGCTCTAGAGAAGCCTCCCATGCCGCTCTGGCTGGGCCAACGAGAGCGGCGAGGAAGCCCGGCTGTCACTCCCGGCAGGGCGGCAGCAGCCCTCTGTCTCCTAAGCATCAAAGCAGGAAGCCCAAGGGTCCGGAGAGGCACCGTCTGTAAGACTGAATGTGCGGCCAGCCTGGGACACAGCATGGGGAGGGAGTGACGGATGGGCCAGGTGGGAGGGGAGGAGAGAGCTGGAGGGTTAGACATGTTTGGCAAGGAGCAGAAGGTGGAAGGTCCGCTAGGGGCAGGATGGACCCCACATCACCCTCCCCTGCACCGTCTGACCGCCCGCTCAGCTGGTCTCCTGTGGCTTACACCCTAAGCCTCCCATCCCCCATCTGGTGGCTCTCAACCCTGACTGCCTCTGACGGTCCCCTAGAAAGCTTTGACAGGGCGGATGCCCGACACTGCCCCCAGAGATCGGGGGGGCATTAGGCTGGGTGTGGGGACCCCCCGCCAGATTTTTACTGGCTCCCAGGGGCTCCGTGGACGGTCAGGGGCTGAGACCCACTGCCCTGAGCCTAAACGTTGAGGTGCAGACATTTTCTGTGGGTTTCCACTGGTCTACCTAGAGCCAGCAGAGGCTTGGGTGTTGGGAACCGGCGCAGTGGAGACGCTGCGTGGGTGGTGGGCCAGCCCTGATCCAGGGTCCGCAGCCTCTGTAAGGATGCCCATGGCACGCATGCTAGGCTGGGCATCTGGGCGAAGCAGACACACTGTGAGCGGGGGGTGGGGTGGGGGTGGGTCATTTCCTGGACGCCCTGTGGTGGCTCTGTCCCCTCCCCGGGTGGGTCCACGGGTAACTGAGGGGCCCCTCATTAACTTGCATGCCCCCTCCCGGCCCAGGGCCTAGCGTCCAAACTGAGAGAGCAGGTGGGTTCTGAGCCCAGAAACGGGACTTCCCCAAAGCTCTCTCCTACCTTCTCGTGGCTCTCGCTGCCTTGGTAAATGCGGCAGGACAAAACAGAAACGGTGGCCCCTTTCTTGTCAACGGCAAGCCTAGTTCACGAGAGTTCCCATGCACAGAGTCTCTAGAACTCCAAGCACGGTCTGGGATCCTCCCGTGGCCTCATTCACGGCACGAAGGTGGGGTAAGTGGGGGTGCAGGTGGCTTCCCTGCGGCACACAGGTAGTACATGTCAGAGCTGGGTGGGATCCGCCGGCCGCGCGGGGAGGAGAGGCTGGCGCCGGGGAGCGGGAAGGTGCAATGTTGTCCTGGAGAACCTCTGTGACGGGGTCAAGGCGGCAGGCCGGCCCCGCCAGCTCTGCTCCTCTCTGTGGGGCTGAGGGCCTCTGTTTGCTGCCCCCACAAAGTGGGGCTCAGCTTGGCCCCGCAGATGGGCAGCCCGCCCTCCGCAGGCAGGAACGCACGGCCACCTTCCTCCTCCATCTGCCCTCCCGTTAGGATGGCGACGAGCCGGGGTCTGTTTGTTCTCAGGGAAAGAAGAACTCTTTCTGGAAATACCAAACCTCTCTTCGCCGAGACAAACCTCAGGGCTTGAGACAGAAAGAGTGAGGCAGGTTCGGGAAGGAGGCGGGAGCTCCGGCTGGCCCAGCAGCTCCCCGCCGCTCCGACCGACACAGCTCTGGCACACGGGCCCCACCCCTCTCTGTGGGGACGTGAGCAAGCCCTTCTCCATGCGGCTGTGGCTCCTGCAGAGCCAGGGCCCTGGCCAACTGCCTCCCACAGCCTCTGACCCCCGGGGCCGGCCCCCCGCTTCTCGGTGGGCCCAGGAACCTTCCCCATGGCCTCTGAGCCCTGCCGACCTGACCTCAGCTCCGGGAGCCCCCTCTCCGGGCTGTAAAATGGGTCTAGTCCTACCTCTAAAGTGTGGCTGTGAGGATTATGTAAGACAATGATCCATGGTTATAAAGGGCCAGCCCAGAGCCTTCCAGAACCTTCCAGAGCCTTTCAGAACCTTCCACAGAGTCCTAACAGTAAGACGCAAACAAACAGCCCAAGCGGGGCACTGGCCCAGAAGCATCTCACCCTGGCGCCAACCAGAGGAGGTTGCATTTTTCAGATGCAAATACTGAGGCACAGAGCTGTGAGAGGAGCTTATCCACACGTGGAGCAGGCATCTGAACCCAGGCGGTCCGGCTGGAGAGCTGTCAGCCTCTACGGTCTCTCCACACACTTGACAGATGGGGGCTATTATTATTACTGGGGGGGAAGTTGAAAATTTTTTAGTTTTTCAACAACTTTTAATTTGGAGATTATAGATGCAGACCCAGTTGTAAGAACAATTTGGGAAGATCCCGGTGTCTCTTCCGCCCAGTTTCCCTCAGTGGGGACATCCTGCACAGCTTCAGCATCATGTCACAACCGGGATACGACATCAGCACAGCACCCCCATGTTATTCTGGCCAAGCGGCAGCAGGGCTCCCAGGACAGCTCGGTGTCTGCTCAGGCCCCGGGGCCCTTTGCTCGGTACCCCTCGCTCTACCCTCCTTTTCCTCCACGTGACCTGACTTTGGTGTGTCTCATGTTTACGCTTCGCCAGAGACGCAAGTCCCAGGAGGTCAGAGATTTGCCTGTTGGGTTCGCTATTGTGTCCCCCGCGCCGAGAACAGTGCCTGTCACGCACGGCTTTAATACGTAGTTTTAACGGACGGCTGAGTGGACGGCGCTTTGCCACAGAGCCACACCATCTCTCCGAGCTCCCTTTCAATGAGGTCTATCAACTGGGCTCGACGCTCCCGGCCCACAGGGGGTGGTGAGGATCAGGGCAACCTGAGACTCGTGGAGAGTCTGGCCCTTGGTGTCCAGGGGAGGGGGTCTCAGCACGGTGGGTGGGGCTGTGCACCCGGGGAAGTTCCCCCTACCCCTCCAGCCTGTGTTGCTGACGTTCTGGGAGTCTCGAGGCCGCCCTCTGGGGTCTCTGGGGTTTGTCAGGTCCTGTAAAGGGCCTGGGATCTTTCAACAGTTAGAGCATCGCTAATAAGAGGTTTGCTTGCCGCACTTGAAAGAGGAGGGCTTTCTGGAGGGTGGCACGGGTCTCGAGTGCCTTGAAGTCTGCTAATTCTGCTGCCTGGAATAACAGACATGTAACACCCTTCATTGTTCTGGGCCCAGGGCCCCAGAGCCCTGCTGGGGCTGGGGGTGGGGTTTCCTCCACTTCACAGAGTGGGGCCGCCCTCCTCAGCACCAGGTCTGCAGCCCTGTCCCCACCTCCCAAGCCTAGCAAGCCGGAGGGAGGGTTCTCCACACCCCGCACCTGCCTCCCCGGAGGAGGCTCCATGTGGGATCTCATAGTGTCAACAAAGTGATGAGTGATAATGCAAGACCCACTGCCCTTCCTGCCTTTTCTGTACGAGCCGCCGGAGAGCCGAAAACGCCATTTCATCCTGTTGTTAGATAAGGGTCTTACGTTCGTTGCAAAACAAAACATTCAGTATAGAAAGTTAAGAAAAGGAACCATTTAAGGAATAATTGACTGATTATCTATAATCCTGCCATTTGGGGATTAGCCACTTCACGTATTTTGCTATATTTTTTCTTTCTTTCTCTCCATTTACACACACACACACACACACACACACACACACACACACACACAACATAATTAGAATGATTTAATTTTAGATCCTGGATCTAACGGTTAGATCCTCATAACCGTTTTATCATGAATGTTTCTGCTTCTTTAAATGTCATTTGGGAACAAGTATTAAAAACATTTTTTTAAACGTTTATTTATTTTTGAGAGACAAAGAGACAGAGTATGAGCAGGGGAAGGGCTCAGAGAGAGGGAGACACAGAATCTGAAGCAGACTCCAGGCTCTGAGCTGTCAGCACAGAGCCCGATGCGGGGCTCGAACCCACAAACCGTGAGAGCATGACCTGAGCCAAAGTCGGACACTTAACTGACTGAGGCACCCGGATGCCCCAGAACACATATATTTTAAAATTGAAAAATCGAATCCTATTGTGGACGATAGAGAAGATGCTTCTGCAGTGAACAAAAGAGCTAACAGGACGCAGCGCAGACATGAGGCCAGCGCCTCGATGGAGTTCACCGCGCATGCACTGGCCCGTCTAACTCCTGACCTGCACGTGGACAGCTCCCAGAAGCCACCTTCCCACACAAGGATGTGGATGCAAACCCGTGGACGTAAATCGTGGGGTCCCGCCTGACTGTTTCCTGCAGCAAGTTTCCGGCAGGGGAGTTACACTCAAAGGGTGTGGACACTCGAAGCTCCTGCGGACGCACGGACGAATCGCCACGTGGAGAGGCTGTAGATCCCCTGACCCGTCCCTGGGCTGTACTGCACACGCGTATTGTGTTCCACCTTTGTCAACACTGGGCGTTCAGACCTTTCCCTTGTTTTTGATTTTTGCTAATTTAAGGAGCAAGGACTTCGGTCGCCATTGTGGTTCTGATTTACCCGACTTCACTTCTTAACGTCTTCGTCCTGAACTGGTCCTGTCTCTGAAGGGAGCTCTAAGCCCATTAGCTCCAACAACAGGAGAGGGCGACCGCGGGGTGTTATGGAAACAGAGAGGCCGGCTCTCCGTCTGTGAGAGCTCAGGCATGGGGACAGGGGCCACCTCTCTGAACAGCTATCAATCTTGGCTGCCTGTGGGGAATTTGCTGGAGAGGCCGGCCTGGGAGCCCGGAGCAGGAGGAAGGGGGCACAGAGACTTGTGAGATCATAGGTGGGGAGAATGGCTTGCAAACTCACCCGCTGTGGCTGAAAGAAGCTTGTGATAAGGAGCCTGCCCCTTTGAAAGAGCAAACGGTCCCAGCTGAGAACCTTCTTGAGAATCCGCCTGCAGCACCCACACATTTCGGGTGGGGGCCAGACTCTTGGCTTGAGCGGGTTAGCCGTTCGTGAAGCCAGTGGTGGCTTCCCTGTCTGAGCCCTAGTGTCTCAAGGTTCCTCCGCCCTGGTGACACGGGACATAGAGAAGAAGGGACGGGGGCCTGCGCTGGAAGAACTGAAAACGACGGAAGAGTCAGGCAGGCTGTACTGAGCCCTCCTCTGCAGATGACACAGAAAGTGCGCAATTCTGGCGTCAGGTCCCCCCCCCACCCGCCCCGGGGCCCTGGCTGCCTGCTCTTCTGTTTGCGCAGGCCTGAGGTTCTGCTGTACTGAGGAGAAATGGGCACACCAGAAGCGGACCGTTTAAAGGGCACAAACCCGTGACATCCAGCACGTTCACGACATAGTGCAATCATCACCCCTGCGTAGCTCCAAGATGTCTCCCTCGTCCTCAAAGAAACCCAGCCCCTTCGCACTCCCCGTCCTCCTTACGCTGGCCTGAACCGTGTGTCTGCCCTCCGTCTGCTTCATTTGCCTCTTAGGGAAGTTTCACGTAAGTAGAATCCTGCAGCTGGCCGTCCTTCTGTGTCTGCTTCCCCCGCTCCTCATCAGCGTTCCAAGGTGCTGCCTGCCGAGCACAGGGCCCCGTACGGCTGACTGACGGTCCACTGTCTGGATGGCCCACGGTTTGTTCATCCGGTCTTCCGGTGACGGACACTTGGACTGTTTGCGGCTTTGGGTTACATCCGCAGCGGGGGGATGACCGGATCCCACGGACACTCTGGATTTAACTTTTTGAGGAGCTGCCAGACGGTTTGCCACAGTACCCTCCCCCTGCCCCCACCCCCAACTGTTGCAGTGCAGGAGAGTTCTGGTCTCTGTAGAGATGGAGAGATCGTGGCTGATTCTAACAGCATTTTCCGGAGGTGCCGTCCTGCCGCCTTGGTCCACGTAACAATCCCAGCGTGGGACTCCCGGGTTGTCACTTGGCCGGCAGTCTATTTGAGACCCTTGGAGAGCCACAGCCCCAAGGTTCTGATGCCACCATTTCCTGGCTATGCCTCCACCTCTCCGGCCTCAGTGTCCTCCTTTAGAAGACAATGCAGCTAAACTACTTGACTGGCAGCTCTGAGTCCCGTGCCGGGTGCGTGGTGGCACCTGGTAACGATGAGCCATGAGGTTCTGCCCAGGAGGCGCGTGCTCAGAGCCCGACTGCAGGACCCCCAAGCCTGTGTGGTTCTGCCAACTCACCATCTTGACACAAATAACGCAAAACAGACGATTAGAACCACATCTAACCACGACTGACAACTGGCTCTAATACATAAAGCAATGGCCAGAGGGGGTGGGTTTGAACCAGGCTGGTTCTGGTGTCCTGTGATAGAGAGGATGGGGTGGCTGTCAGGGGGACCAGATGCCCCACCTCTGTGGCCTGGCGGACTCTGTATACAGCCCTTCAAGGGCTAAATAAATGCAGTAATTTAGAGAAAAGGCCTTCCAGGGCCAGCTCTGGCACCAAGGCCTGAGGACAAAGCCAGCATCCATCTTCTCGGGTGACATGTTCCTGTCAACAGTTACCCTAATGGGAACGGGACCCAGCAGGACAGTGTGGCAGCCTCCTTTCCACTCTACAGAGCCCTGCTACTCTTGGGTAGTGAAGGGGAGGAGAGGGCAGGGCTGCAGGGCAGGGAAAGGCAGGGGGAGGGGAGGGCTGCAGGGCAGGGAGGGCTCAATTTTTTTTCCCCCGTTGTCCCAGCTCCCTGAGGCTTACGGGGTCAAAGCCGAGTCCCCTGGAAGTCCAGACTCCCTCAGGGACACAGGGCTGAGTGCAGCACAAAGTCTCTCAGGCCCGGATCGGTAAGGATGGGAGCCCTGGACCTGGAGTCGAGGCGAGGGGGCTTCCGAGGGGAGCGGAGCACGCCCTGGCCTTGGACAGAGGTTCTAGAGCACCCTCTTTCCAGGGTGCTGCCGTCTCAGGCAAGTCTCCTGTCTCTCTAAGGGGTACATGGGTTTTAATTTTATGTTTATATTTGAGAGATAGAGAGAGAGGGAAGCAAGCGCTAGCAGGGGAGGGGTGGTGGGGGGAGAGAGAGAATCTTAAGCAGGGTCCATGCTGAGTGGGACTCCATCCCACGACCCTAGGATCATGACCGGAGCCAAAAAGCAAGTGTCAGATACTTAACCAACGGAGCCACCCAGGTGCCCCAAGGGATACATTTTTATCTACAAAACGAGGACTAGTGATTTTCACCTGCCAGGGTGGTGAGATCGCACAAAACAAACAAACGTTGGTCAACAGGCATAAATAATTTTCCAGATGTGAAAAAGGGGTGTGTTTTAGCCAGTTGTGTCTAATACAAGTATAACTCAAAACCACTCATGTAATTTACAATTTTCTGGAAAGAAACAGGTGGAACCTATTTTAAAATATTTTAACCCAATATATCCAAAATATTGCCCTACAATTAATGTAAAGGTTGAGATATTTAAAATTCCTTTGTACAAATTATTCAAAACACGGCCACACATCTCAGTTCAGATGAGCCACGCTGCCAGGGCTCAGCAGCCATGTGTGGCCAGGGGCCACCATACTGTGCAGGGCGGATCTAGAACCATCTTCTTTCCTGGCCAAGTGGAGTCCCACTGCTGGCTGTCTGCCACATGGCCAGTTTGTCCTGACTGGGTGCTGGCTGTCTGACATGGGAGAGGGCGCAGAGGTGGGGATCGGGTAGGTCCTTGCTATTTCCTTAGCTGTAGAGTTTTATACCTTTGGGGAGGGGGTCGATTTACAAATCTGCCTGCATATAAAGAAGATGCGTGACAAATCTTGGCAAGAAGGATGCTCCCTGCAGTCATCACGACAGGGTGGCTGTGAGATCAGCCAAGCAGCTGCGCAAACTGTCACCTCGAGGTAACTGGCGGCCTGGACAAGGAGGGTCAGTGATGTGGTGACGGGGGAAGCCAGGCTGGAGTGGGGGAGAAGGCAGGCGATCCCGTTTCTGTGTTTTAAGTAAGAAAACCTGGAGGGATGTCTACTAGAATGCTGACCGTCGTCTCTGGCGGTGGAGCACGGTGGGTTTTTGGTCTCTTGTTTGTTTATCTGGATGTTCTGATGTTCCCACAACAAACACGCTTTAGCTGAGGAATCGTAAATTTTCAAAAATGAAAGTCATCTATCGGAATCGTAATAATTAGCCTCAGCTTTCAGGGTGGGTAAATGGAAAAGGAATCACTGACCACAGCTGGGGTGAAAAGGGGGACTCCGATTTCCCTGAGATTGCGCAACAGCGAGGGTCTGAAATCCCCACCCGACCCTTCCCCTAGATTCACCCCAACTCGTGAGGTCCTCCGTGGACATCCTGTTCCTAGAAGTAAGCAACTTCAGGGTCGGGGAACGTTTTGCTGAGCATCCACTAAATGCCTTGCCCTGTTTGTCTTTATTTCCCAGATGAAGACACTGAGGATCAGAGGGAACGAGACGGCTGGGAGCCCAGGAGCTGAGCTCGGCCTCTGGGTGAGGAGGCTGGTGAGCAGGAGGAAAGGAAACTCGGCGGCGCTTTGTGCTGGGCTCCTTCACGAGCACGGGACTGACTCGTGTGCATTCACCCCGTCCTCCCAACAGCCAAAAACAGTAAGGCCCCCTCACTGTCCCCAGGTGACAGAGGAGGAGGGCAAGCACAGCGGAGGTTAAGTAACTGCCTCGGTTCACGCTCCTGGTGAACGGTGGTGCCTGGGTTCTGAAGCCAGACACTTCACCTCTGGCCCACACGCCCCTTCTCCTTCACTGCAGAGACCGCGGCCCCTTCCTCTACATCGCACTGCTGGCTCCTTGCAGGGTGGACTCCATCCACACCTCTGACTCTTCTGTGCCTCCCTAGGGGTCCCAGCTTGGTGGGAGCCCAGCGTTGAACTGCCCCTCCGCCCACCCCCGACCCACTGCAGGAAGACCAGGTATGTTGCCCTCAGTGCTATACTTTGGGCTCTGAACAAAATCAAGAGAGTCTTAGGATCAGGATTAGAGGAACTGGAAAAGAAGAAGCGTGAACAGTAAAGAAAATAAGCACGCGCGCGTGTGTGTGTGGGCTGTGTGTGTGTGTGTGTGTAGGCTGTGTGTGTGTGTGTAGGCTGTGTGTATGTGTGTTTGTGCGTGTGTGTAGGCAGTGTGTGTGTGTGTAGGCTGTGTGTGTGTGTGTGTAGGCTGTGCGTGTGTTTGTGTGTGCGGGCTGTGTGGGTATATTTCCGTGGCGGTGGGCGCGGCAGAGGGGGCTGTTTAATTTAGGCAAAGGCTCACGCCGGTCCTGGCTGTCAGGGGGAAGCCCAAATGAGAGCCAGGAAGGGAGCCCAGGGGCGCTGCACGCCTCGGACGGCGGCGTTTCCCCCTTCGCACACCCAGGCCTTGTGCACTCACAGGAATTTGCAGGACGCCCGTGCAGTGCAGATGCTGTGCTGGCCCCGGGTGCCTGGTAAGGACAGCCAACACCGACGGAGCCCCCCGGGAGCCATCAGGAGCGGAGGGCGTCTGAAGAACGCCGCCTCCATTAGCCACTGCAAGCCCTCCCCCGTCCTATCAGCTCCCAGCCCTGGCTGTCCCCCTTTCTCAGACGACTGCCTGGGGCACCGAGGTGCCCGGACTGAGGTCCACCTCGAGCATGCACAGAGTGGCCGGTGAGGGTCGCCTCGCCTCAGCAGCTCCGCCGACTGCTTCTGGGGGTGGGGGTGGGGAGAAGCAGGCCTTTGTGGGAGACGATGGGTTCCCTTTAAGGAAGAGACCGGGAGCCTTAAAACACGCTGCTTCCCTGGCCGCCCGGACCTTCTGATTTCACCGGTCTGGGGGAACCCGGGATCAGTCTTGGTTTTGTGTTTGTTTTTGTATCAACTCTGGGGATTCTCTAAGCCTTTGCCACTCAGCGTGTGTGCCTGTCGGAAGAGTCCCGCTGGCTTCAACCCCCAGCGTCACCATCCTGAAATTCATAATTGTTGAGCGAGGAGCCTGGTGCTTCCCTTCAGCCCGGGGGCCCCGGGTTTTTCAGCCCCGCCTGGAGAGTCCTTCCTCCCACAGACCCAGGCTCCCGGCGGGCACCCGAAGCTGGCCTGGGCCTTCTGGGTGTTGTAAGATACAGACGGCTGCCTGTAGCCGGCTGCCCGGTTCTACAGCACGAGGAAATCGATGCGACGAGAACACACGGCACAGGGAGCCAAAGCTGGCCGCGGCGCAAACCTGGGGGACGGCTGAGGGCGGGAGAGGCGGGGCGGGACCGGGGGAGGGTCCTCACCTGGGGCCTGACCCCTGTCCTCAGGGGTTGCTCCTTCGCAGGGCTGACAGCCGTGCACCTCGCCCATGCCTCCCCCCGCCTCTCCCTGCCCACACGGTCTCTCTCCCTCCTCTGCTCTGCCGGGCTCCCCATTCCCTGTAACCACCCATGGGGGGCTGCTGGATGGCCCTCCAAAGAATGTCCACGTTCTAACCCCTGCACCCTGTGGGTGGGACCTTATTTGCAGAAAGGGTCTTTGCAGATGCGAGTGGGTTAAGAATTGGCAGTGGAGACCCTCCTGAATCCTCTCAGACCAGAGAGGAGGGGGGCCATGGAGGTCGGGGACAGAAGAGGAGGAACTTGGTGACAAGCCGAGGGACGCCGGGGCCCCTGGGAACTGGAAGAGGCAGGAAGGATCCTCCCCTCCAGTCTTCGGAGAGAGTGAGGCCCTGTGACCCCGTGATTCGGGGGCTTCTGGCCTCCGGAGCCGGGAGAGAGTCACCGCTGCTGTGCTCATCACCTGGCTGGCGGCGATTATTTACGGCAGCCCCAGGACATGAACGCACAGTCCAACTTCCTTGCTGCCTTGTTTTGTGCCAGCCTCCCCAAGGGCTCTCCCCGCCTGCTGTAAGCCGGGCGAGGCTCTGTGTGCGTGTGTGTGCGGCTCATGGCTGTGACCCCAGTGCCTTCACAGTGACAACCGGAGCCTCCAGGAACCAGAGGTCCTCCAAGTGGCCTGTGGAGCGGCAGCCGGCTGCACAGCTGCGGGCCTCAGCCGCGGGTGGCCTGGGGACTCCCCAGAGGGGTCCGCTCCTCGGAGTCACACCTGGAGACCCTCGCCCCAGCCACGAGCGCCACAAGCTCTCACCTTCCCAGCTGCACAACATGCTTCCCGTGACGGGGATGGGCAGGGAGAGGCCGCGCCGGTCCCTGCGCCTTCACTCACGTCACCCCGATGGACGACAGTGTCCCTGCCCACCGTCGTCTTCGCGCGCCTCCCGGTTCAGTCCCGCCGTCTCCGCCCTCACGCTGGCTCTGGCGCTGGCCTGCCTGGACTCCATCACCCCACCCCGGCCTGTGCTCCTGGCTGGAGCCGGCCTCGGGGGCTCCGTGGACCAAGAGACACTGAGGGGAGGGGGTGCGTGCTCTCCGTTCCCTCTCCGCTGGGCCGCCGCCACCCGGTCGATTGTGTCCCCTACCTAAGGTCACAGCCCCTGTTGGGGTCCTCTCCATGTAGACACCCTACCGTGACGTCACCTCTCTGTCCCCCGTCCCTGCAGTCCCCGATGGCTGCCTCCCATCCCCACAAGCCTTGCCCACACCTTGCAAGTGTTGCTGCTATTAAAGCCCCTTCGATTTATTTTTTTAAGCGTATTTATTTATTTTGAGACAGACAGACAGACAGAATCCCAAGCAGGCTCTGGGCTGTCAGCACGGAGCCCAACGTGGGGCTCCAAACCACAAACTGTGAGACCATGACCTGAGCCGAAAACAAGAGTTGGACGCTCTGCCAGCCGACTGAGCCACGCGGGCATTCCTAGAACCCCTTCGATTTAAGACCCAGTGTGAGTGGCCGTTTGCTTCCAACACAGCAGGACCCGGACTGACCCTGTGTCCCTAACCAGGCTGTTATCGGCCACCCAGGGTCCACGCACCGAACGCCTAAAGGGAGGCGGGGCTGCGTGTCCACCTCACATCTGCGAGGAGAGGCTCCCCACGGGAACACGGCTCGGGGAGCCCAGGGGCTGTGTCCTGTTTTTACTGGAACTCCTGCTGAAACCACGGCAGAGTCCCTGCAGGTGTGCGACTTGGTCCGGGGACATCTCCCGACGGCAACATTTTGCAAAACTGTAGTACGATGTTATAAGCGGCGTGTTAATGCACCCTGTTCTCACGACTCTGTCAGATTTACCTGTGTGCGTGCGTGTGTGCGTGTGCAAGCTCAGGTGCGGCGGGTCCCCGGCACCCCTGTTCAACCTCAGCGCCTTCCCCTCGGTCTGCAGGAGCCCGTCCGCTGGTCGTCCCCCCCACAGCTGTGCCGGGTGGCCGTCCTCCGAGCCCCTCCAAGGCCGATAAAAGTCCTGGGCAGGACGCGGCGGAGGCTGGAGCCTGGCCGGCCTGATAACTGGCTTCACTTTGAAGTTTTTCAAGTTCAGAGCGGACCCCGGGCCCCTTGGCCAGCGTTGCATGCGTGTTTATTTTTGTCGCCGCGTAGGCTTTTGCGATTTCCCCTTCCCAAGTGGGACAGCTGTCATTATTGCTGTCATTACCCTATTGGAAACGCTGCTAAACACACTCCGGCTCCATCCCGCCCCTCCTTCCAGGCGCCCGAGGGAGACCACCCACCACGCCAGACCTTCCCTCCGTTCAATTTTAGTCTCAGGATGTAAGTTTGCAATTTCATCACAATTAGAAAAAAAAAGAAAAACCACACAACAAAACCAAAACGAGACCGGCTTTCCTACCCCAGACCTGTGGACCATCCCTCCCTGACAGGCGGACTCAGGAGCTGCCCGAGAGTCCCCAGGAACAGCGAGCTTTCAGGGCAGGGGACCAGGGAACGGTTTCGCAAGAAAACACAGAATGCTGTCTTGAGTTACGTTCCAAACGCGTGAGATCAGAAAAAGACCGCTAAGCCGTGTTCTTCTCATAAATACCAGCGGATTAGTCAGCGGGCACCGGGGGCGCAGGGCACAGAGAACCACACCACTTCCTCTCTGAGAGCACAGATGCACGCAGGATCAGAATGTTCTAGATGGGAAGGACACACCTGCAAACACCCCCATGATCACTGTAAGATCCCCTTGAGGCGTTTCCCTGCGCGGTGCCCACCTGAACATAACGTTTGTGTTTTATTTTCTTGCTTTCTTTCCTTTCTTCTTCATGTTCCACGGCTGAAACACGTGCGGAGTCTGTGTGCACACACGCACACGCTCAGGCGCACGCTCTGCGTGTCTCCCTCCCTCTACGCCCAGCGGATTTTCTTCCTCAGCCTTCTGGAAAACGGTGCGATGGGGTTTGACCGGAATGCGATTCAAATGGGTGACGCGGCCCCGGGGTCTCGCGGGTTCCCACAACCCAAGGTTCTAGTCCTTGTCGTAGTCCCGGTCCTCTTTTCTAGTCTGCAGTGCAATAAATGTCTTCTCACCCACCTTCGGTGAGCACACTGGGCAAGAGGAATAACACCTCAAGTCCACGATTTGGGGGTAAACATGTTTCAGTGAAAGAAAAGGCGGTAGAAAGAAGTTTAAACCTAAAAAACGAGGCTCCACCTCATCTTTATTGAAGGAAAACCAAATCCCGCCACGAGGAGGTTGTTTTCCAGCGTATCGGGGGTGCCGGGCGTGATCGCACGTGCCGCACGCACCCTGCACACCCTGGGGGGGGACGCCGTTCACGCAGGGGCGGCACTGCACCGTGGACTAAATGAGCAGCGTGTGTGCTGGAGTGAGGGTAGGGCCCACGGGTAGCTGGCTGCAGCAGGGTTCAGGATGAGCTCTCTGGAAACACACAGGACAGTCACCACCAAAATTACGCATGTGTGTTCCCTGGGACCCTACAAACCCGCCCTTGGGGGTCTGCCGCACCGTGGCAGGGCACGCGCGCTTTCAGAAGCCTGCAGCCTTTTACATCCCCTGTGGCACTGCAGGCGGGAGCAGAAGCCGGGATGCAACCCAGATGCTCGTGCACAGGGGCGGGGGGAGCCAAGGAACTATGATCTATCCCGAAATGGGAAGGGTGCAGCCCTCAGAACAAAGAGGCAGATTCACGAAGGCAGTGATCCCTGGGACAGATCGCTCAGTGGGGGCCTTTGAGTGTGGAAGAGTCTGCATGCCATCCACTCCCTCTGCCTCCTCATGAGCTGGGTGGTGTCGGGCAAGTCACTTCATCTCCTCTGCCTCACTTTGTCCGTCCGTAAAGTGGGGATGATAACAGCACCCACCCTGCAGGGCTCTGGAGAAGATCTCGCAAATCAATTATGTGTCAAACATTTAGGATGGTGCTTACAGGGAGCACAGGCTGGACAATCATTAGTTACTCTTACTTTATCATCATCAGCAGCAGAAAGAGAGCACATGGGCTGAGACAGGCATGGAAAGGCGTGGGAAGGGTGCCCAGGACCCCAGTGTCAGAGAGACGGAGAGACTGAGAGACTGAGAGACCGGGGGCAGGGTGAGATGGGGGACCGCTTACTGTTAACATGTGCCTTTTGAATTTCTATCAAGAATCTTTATTCTCTATTTTTTCAATTTTTTTAAAGTTTATTTATTTTAAGAGAGAGTGAGCACGAAGGGCAGAAAGAGAGGGAGAGGGAGAATCCCATGCGGCTCCACACTGTCAGCGCAGGGCTCAAACTCAAACTGAGATCACGACCTGAGCTGAAGTTGGACACTTTACCAACCACCTAGGCGCCCCTATTTTTTTTCAATATTTTTGATGATAATTTGTAAATGTGCAGAAAGGTTGAAGAATTGTACAGTGAACATCCATGTGCCTACCCTCTCAGCTGTGAAGTCAGCTGTTGCTGAGCTTGGTTTACCATCCATTCAGTCATCCATCCGTCCGTCCATCCACCCACCCATCCAGCCGTCCAGCCATCTATCCGTCCATCCATCCTTCCATCCATCCATCCATCCAACCAACCACCTATTCATCCATCCAACCATCCACCCATCCCAACCATCTATCTGTCCATCCATCTGTCCGTCCATCCATCCATCCACCCATCTATCCATATCCATCCAACCATCCATCCATCAACCCACCTATCCATCCAACCATCCATCCATCAACCCACCCATCCATTCACCCATCCATCCTTCCAAAGTAAGCTACAGATATTAGTGCACTTCCCCCCAGTTTCTTTTGCACGGGTATCAATTAGCTAGAGTTCAGTATTTGTCTATGGGTTTTCTTTTCTGATAAAGTGTACAAAGAATCAAATGCACAGGTCTGAAGTGTCCTGTTGGATAATTTTGACAACGCATTGTTAAAAAAAATTATCTACGAATAAAATGTGGCCGACTGGGAGACAGAGATGGAGACAACCCAAAATATAGCACTTTAAACCCACAGAGAGAAAAAAAAAAAACCATCATGAAGTGAATGTGATAGCCTACCCAGTGGAGAGAGATTTACAAGCAATAATGCTTGTTACAGATGAATTTAGGTGTGGACTATTTCTATTCCCAAGAAAGCATGTGTCCTTTAGAACCTCAGGGCTAGAGCCCCGGGCAGGAAGCAGGCATCAGCCTCCTGCAGTTCCAACCTTAGTCTCTCCCCTGACCTAGCCATGTGGTATTGGAGAAGACGCCTAGCCTGCCTGGATCCCAGCATCTGGGAAGGGTGCCTCTTTGGTTCCCTGGGTCTGTGGGGAGAGCTCTGAACTGACACACACAGAGTGTTTAGAAGGGCCTCTGGCATCTAGTAGGTGCTCTGTGGCTGTCTTCTTTGACAATAAATCACCCATCTCTCTATCTTTGCTTTCTATTTTTTGGAAATTGAACTGGAAAGAACCAAACAATGCAAGTTTTAAGTTTTTCATCCTTAGGGGAAAACGTCATCTCTCCCTACAGCTTTGCCACCCCCCCGCCCTCTGCAAAAACCCAGGGAAATGAGTCCGCCTGCAGCCTTCTGCCCTCTAATTCTTTGATTACTACATGATTGCAGCATCCACTCAGGCCGGGGCTAAAAATCGAAAGAAAACAAGAATTCTTGAGTTATTTCCAGATACTGAATCTGACACCACGATTCCTCTCTCAGTTTTGGCAAAACCTACAAAATGAGTGACCGAGAAGGATAAACAAGTTTAGGTAAACACTCTATATACTGATTCATGATTTAAGTACATCAGTTAACATTTAGCTTCATTTACCACAGTGTTTTAATGTCATTAAGAATGTAACTTCTTAGGAAAACTAAGAAAGTCTGTTTTTAGCCCAGACATGCAATTAAGGGAATTAGTAACGTGATACATCACCCTCAGGAACTACGATATAGTAAGAAAGCTTGTGCAGCCCTCTAGAAAGACGTTCTTGCAGCCAGAGCCAGAGTTCACGAAGCTTCCATCTGAGGGCAGCCGGGAGGGAAAACAAAATGAAAGAAGGGAGTCGCTGCCCCGGCGCTGAGCGGCAGGAAGAACAGAGTCGCGATCGTGTGCTACTCAGTAGTCAGAAAGTCGGGGTCCGCACCGGGGAATTAGCCGCTTTCCTGCCTGGATCAGAATCACCCTCAAAGCACTCACTGAAGCTCTGCAAGGATCTGTGTGTGGGGGTGGGGAGTGGGTTTTCTGGGGCCTGAGTAGGGAAAAGGAGAGAGGACTTCTTTTTCTTTTCAAGATCCCGAAAGGGAATTCCACTTCTGACGAACTTTGGCATTTACTTAGTTTCTGGAAGCTGGACACTCGCTAGGTCCAGACTCCTCCTCCTCTGCACCGACGACGTTTGGGGCCAGGTCTGCCTTTGCTAGGGCATCCTGGGCAGCATTCCACGCTTCCCCCCGCATACGCCCGCCGTGATGACAACTCCAGATGCCTCCAGACTCTGCTGATGCTTCTGGGGGCAAAGCCATCATTGAGCGAGAACCACTGCTATCAATGGACCCACTCCTTTTGTAGATGGGGAAACTGAGGGTCAAAGGAAGTAAGCTAGAGTCAGGCCCAGGACCGCGGGCTACCAGGGCAGGAGGCGGCACAGGGGAGGAGTGATTCAGACTACAGTGATCAAACCTCAGACCACCACTCGGTTGCTGCACTCGGGAGCAAGGGTCTCAGCGTCTCAGCTTCCCCAAGGAACCCTTCCTTACGGACCCTACCCTGGGGTAACAAGCAGGAGCTGTTTCCAGAGACAGTCGTGGACAGAAGCCATGAGGGCAAGCAGCCACGGTGCCAATTCTAGTGTGTGGGATGGGACAAACCCCCTGGCCACCGCCCGCTCCAGCCCCTCACCTGTATGATGGGGCTGCCCTCTTTGGCGGCTCTCCCTCAGGAGAGTCACGCACAACAGTGAAATGGACGCTCAGCTCGGTGGCCCACACGCAATCAGGGTCAAGTCTACCCACCATTATTACTGTCATCGAGGTGGCTGGGACCAGGGGTGGGAGGAATATAGGCTGGATCCTGGTGGTCCCAGTGACCACTTGGGTCTGAGGGGGCTCAGCTGCTGGTCTGACCAAGGCGGGCCACTCCCTCTCCCCTTCTCTGCTCTCAAGAGACCATGGCGCCGGAGCCACTGCCCAACGTCCGCTAGCCCCATCATCCTCCCAGCCCTCCCTGGGCCCTCCGGCCCTCACACCCTTCCTCCCTCCAAATCCAGGTGGCTGGAGCCTGTCCGCAGCTGCACTGTCTTCCCTTGTGCAGCTCTCGTTGGCACAGGCACCTCAGAGCCCCAGCCGGAGCACACAGTGGCCTCTCGGGGCAGCAGAGGGTGACCTTGACCGAGTCCCTAACTTTTCTGATCTCAAGATTCCTCACCTGGGCATGGCCATGAGAACGCAAGATCCCTGCCCTCTGAGAATGGCCTACCTACCGCCATGCAGTCCTGAGCCCGGGGACCCAGCATGATGCTGAACACATTCATCACGGTGGAAGACGTAAGAGGATGTGAGAAGGAGAGGTTGGGTCTGTACCTCTGGGGGCTCTACCTAATTCTTTCCAGAAAGAAAAAGAGAAAAAGACAGAGATTGTTGCTTGGATTTTATGGAGACACAGTAAAGATTACCTTCCTGGAGGGTGAAGGTGACTCACCTGTCTATCCATCCACCCCCCATCCATCCATCCATTTATCCACCATCCATCAATCTCCCTGTCTGTCCACCTGTGCATCCGTCCACCTCCCTGTCCATCTACCTGTCCATCTATCCATCTATTCCCCTATCCATCTTCCTGTCCATCCATCCATCTACCCCCGCCCATCTACCTGTCCATCTATCCATCATCTATCCATACACCCATCTGTCCATCCGTCCATACATCTATCCATCCATCCACCCCCCCTCCCCACATATCCATCCACCTGTTTATTTATCCATCTATCCATCCATCCCTCAAAAATGTATTCCTACCTGGTGCCAAGCACTGGTTGGTCGGGGCTTTGGGGATGCAGAGGCATCCCAGTACCCATTATTTTGGAGCGAACCTGACCCAGAGGAGATAGCATGGCATGTCTACTGAGTGAGTGAACAGTGAATGGATGGGTAAAGAGCGGCACTGGGGTGGAAAAGCTCTAGGAACCCCTATCACTAGTTGGGCTTTGGCTCTATCCACGGGTCCCAGGGTCCCTAAGCAGAGAGTGCACAGTGCGAGTGACAGGTGGAGAGACATCTTTGTGAGGGCATCAGTGACGAAGAAACACGCTGTTCTCTATCCTCGTGAACTCTTCTCAGAGAGATGCCACATCCAGGCTGAGTGGCTTCGTCCTCTCCAACAGAGCCAGCTGGTTATCACCCCACAGCCCCATATCACTGCAAAGCAGGGTTTTGCGGGGCTGGGGTACCTGTCCCAGCAGGTTCCAGTCCCTTCTCTATTGGTTCGAAATCTCTGTTCTTTCCCCAAAAAGCCTGTCAGCAGAAGAAACAATAGGAAGCAAAGCTGACCACATGGTAACGCCTGTTAGCCCAGAGGCACAGGCTGCAGCTGACACCGGGAGGAACAGGGGGGAGTCGTGCTGACCTAGCCATCTCTGGCCTGTAACCTGGTGAGCACACGCTAAGGTTCCCCCTTATCGAAACGTCACACCACGGGAGGACCTGATGACAATGTGCACCCTGCGCGCACCTGTCCCCGGGGTGGGGGAAGTCCGGAAGAGCAGCAGGCTAACCAGGGCACTTCCCAGTCAGGCAGGGCGGCTCCATCACTGGTAGCTCAGTGCCCGGCTGTGCTCACCCTTCACTCCTCCAGGAGGCTGAGAGTCCAGGCTCCCTGACTCCCAACACAGCTCCTTCACCTGTCAGCTGCAGGCAGGCAAGGTGTGGGACCTGGGAAGAGAGGCCAGATCCTTCCAGAATTGGATCTGGCTCGTAATTACGGGGATGATTTACTGAGCAACTGCTTTGGTCTGGTGGCACGGTAAGAACTTTGCATGGGTCGGCTTGGTTGTTCCCCACAAAATCCCAGGGGTGGGCATCATCACGGTGCCATTTTGCTAGAGTCAAGCAAGGTGACCAGTCACATGGAAGGACTAGGATCGGAGCTCCAGTGTGAGCACCTCCAGAAGATCTGCATGGGCCTGGGTGGGGCCAGAAGGCCTGGGGCTGACCAGCTCCCCAGGGGCTAGAGATCCCCAAACGGGAGATGGCTGGGCCAGCCACCCATCCTACAGATGGACAGCCTGGGGCGGGTGTGGGCAGGGGGGCTCAGCCGGACACCCCGTGTTCTGCCCTTCCGGCAAGCAGGCTGCCACTGCACACAACCAGGCTTTCCAGGGACCAGACCGGAGGCTGACTGAGAAACATCTTTCCTTCAAAACGGAAACTGGAGGGCAGAGAAGACAAGTCTGGGGAGCCCTGCCATTTCACAGGGATCACACGGTGTGTTTACGGCGACCTGACTGGGGTCCACATTTGGGTGTGTGCTAAACCTTAGCCCTTTGAGAATGCGCCCCGACATCCCTGGTGGGGAAGATGGGAGACCTTCCAAGGTATGGCGGAGAGATCACCCTGGCTCCACGGAGAAGAAGGTCAGAATACGAGAAACACCTTTCGAAGACGGGGGCCGGGGCGGGATTTCTTCCACCCCTTACATTTCCTTTTCTTCTTTTGATTGTTTTTTTATTTCCTTTCATTCCCCCAAATATCAACCTCGGGAAGGAAGATCACTTCAAATCTCATTTTATAGTATGGAATATTTTTCTCGTTTCCTAGCAGAGCCCAATTTTGGATGAATAACTTGCGACCACAGAAACACGACACCAAAGCAACAGCACTGGGTGGCAAATTTCTCCGTTACCACAAATATCCTTTCTCCTCAAGGACCAGATTGGAAGCATTTGGGGTTGTTTGTGCATCCCATGCTCAATCAGGCGGAGGAGGGGCCGCTGGGAGCAGCAGCATGCCCAGTGCTGTCCACCGTCACCAGATGCATGCTTCCCTCTTTGTTACACTTTTCCAAAGTGTTGACAGATTCTTTAGTCCCTAATGTGAGATTTTCTTCCTTGCATGAGCAGGAGGTGCCTGGCACAGAGTTCATACACGAAAAAACCTGATTCCATCCAGGGGCCCCGACGGTGCGTTGTGAGGACTCGATGGTGACTAGCCAGGTCCCGTCTCCATTCTTTAGTCCCCAGTTTACCTCGGCACTTGTAGCCTTTCATACCTGTCCTGTCAAAATTTGGATCCACTTTGGATGTAAAGGGGGGCCACACTGCATGATTCCAGAGGCACCGGTTCAGGCAGTGGCCTGGGTGATGAAGTGTTCATGAATATTAGATATTCATTTAAATATTTAGTATGGAGCCACCCTCACCTTCATCGCCAGCAGGGGAGTGCAAAGTACAAAGGAATAAAGAGACCAAATGGTGAGACCTGCATGCATCTCTTGGCCTCTGATCATTTTTATCTTCCCAGCATTATAGTAGAAGAAATTCCAAAAATATAGGGAAGCTATCCATTATGAAAATGAATATACTCATCCCTGACATTCTGCAATTGTCAACGTTCTGTGATTCTTTATCACTTTACCTTCCATCTACCCCATCCATCCTGACATTCTTCCATCCACCCGCCCGCCAATCCACCCACTGATCCATTCATCCATCCATCCATCCGTCTGTCCATCCGTCCATCCATCTGTTGATCCATCCATCCATCCTGTCATCCTCCTAGCCATTCCTTCATCCTTCTAGGCAGCCAATCATCTTATTCTTTTTAATAGACTATTTCTTAAAATAGTTTTAGCTTTACAGAAAAATTGAGAAGATGGTGCAGGCAGTTCCCCTACGCTCACACCCCATTTCTCTATTGTTAGCATCTTACATTAGTACAGTACATTTGCTACAATTAATGAACCAATACCAATGTACTATTTCATCATTATTAATTAAAATCCATACTTTATTCAGATTTCCTTAGTTTTCATGTAATGGGTTTTTTTTTCTTTCTGCTCCAGGATCCCATCCAGGATCACATGATACTTAGTCATCCATGTCTCCTTAGGGTCTGGCTGGGACAGTTTCTCAAGCTTTCCTTGTGTCAGATGACCTGGAGAGTTTTGAGGGATACTGGTCAGTTATTCTGTAGAATGGGTCTCTAATAAGATTTGTCTAGTGTTTGCTGATGGGTCATGGACTTGGGTCCGTGTCACCTTTTTCTTTTCTTCAATGTCCTAGTCAGTGTATGCCATTTCGTCAAGAGAAAAATGAAGAAAACGGTTCCATACCTGTTCAAGGGGGTGTCAGGTAACAGCGGGGAGGGCTACCAGTGCTACCTGGGTCAAATCCCAGCTTTAGCAATCACCAGAGGTGACTTACTTCCCTTAAGCTTCAGTTTTCTTCTCTGTAAAATGGATATAAATGGTCCCTGACTCAGAAGGTGCTTTGAAGGGTTCAATGCAACTCTGAACACAAGGGACCCTCAACGGAGACCACCTGTTGTTCTTGATGTTACAAATGTCCAGCATAGATAATAGTTACCACAAGATCTGGGGGGGGGGGGGCTGGTCTCTGAACAGTGGGACAGCTGAGTGGATGTGACCCCCCTTCTCAGACCCACGGCCCACCCTCAGATGGAGGGGCTCAGAGCCTAGGGGCCGCTGGGGTGCCAGGGGATGTTGATGCTCCTAAGGAAGGAAGCTGCCTGGCTCTGGCCTGCAGAACAACACACAACACAACACACACACTATACACCACACACACTGTACACACACCACATACATCACACACACACACACCCCAGACCCACCACACGCACAAAGGCGTGCACAAGCACACACACATCATTGAAAGCCAGCCTCCTGGATGTTGGGCCAGGATCCTCTTAATCTTCAGGTCGTGCCCTCATCGGGGAAGCTACTTTCCTAATACTGGAGGGAGGAACGTAGCTAATCCGTGGGCCTATTTTATCATCGCTACGAACATTCGTTTTTATTGGCACAAGAGGAGATAAGCGGGGGAGGAGGAGCAGGGCCCCCGGGATGCGCGTCCTTTCAGCCCCGCGGGAGCCCAGACATGTGGCGTGCATTTCCCGGCAGCGGGGAGCGGACTCCCAGGGAGGCTCCAAGCAGTCTTCTGGCCAAAGGTTGATGGCTATAAAACCGAAGTCAGGCAGCCCGAGACCACGCAGGGCTCTCCAGCGATTGTGTCCTCCTGGAAACTTCTCTGCACGCAGGAGGCCCGTGACGCCATTGCCGGACACGTGACATCTCCTCATTTGTGAGCTGACTTCGGTTTCCAGCGAGCCCAAGTGCCAAAACCATGTCTTTCCAAAGGAAACCTGACCTCGGCAGAGAAGATGCATGCTGACTCGTGTTACCAGCTCTGAGTTCGGGGTGGAATTCCATGCAGAGGGCAGACCCGGGATGTCAGAGCGGGGAGAGGCTTCCGCCACCTCCCAGCAGCTGCTGACAGCATTCTCATGGTGGCACCAGCTCCGAACCCCACGCCAGGGCGCCTTATCCCCACAGACCCTCCATTCTCTCCGTGAGCTTCGCTATTCCTATCCTCTAGGCAAGGACGCTGAAGCGCAAACAGCAAGCCCCGCCCCCAGGACCCTCCGGCTAGAAAGTGACGGAGCCGAGACTCAGGGCGTCAGGCTCTGGAACCTGCTTCCTAGCCCCGGCACCCGCCCCCCGTCACCCCAGGCAGAGCTCCTTAGCCTGGGATCCGTGGGCCTCGGAGGGCGCCACTGGATGGGCCACAAGACCCCCCAGTTTGCTCACAGAACGTCTTGCATACGTTTGTTGGGCGAGGAGGCACAGCATATCGGAGAGGTCCATGCTCTGGCAGAGGCGAGGACCTCCTGCAGCCCTCACTGTTCAGAGCAGGTAAGGTGTGGGCCTGGCCTCAGCTCCCCGCAGCCAGCCCACCGTTTCCCTCCTAGCGTCTGGTGCGTGAATCCATCAGGTAACAGGGCACTGCTCTTTATTCTGCACGAAGCATACGCAGGGAGGCGCCAGGTCCCGCGTGTAGAGCACCGGGAACACACCTGCGGCGTCCCTGCCCTCGTCAGGGAGGAGTGTGGCACCAGCATCCCAGAAGCCCCTTCTCATCTGCAGCCCCACTTCTGTCAAGTTGGCTGCTCTCTGTCCCCTGGCAGCGCGTCCGTCTGTTTGGAACATCGCGGCGGGGGGGGGGGGGGTGGCGGCAGGGGACGTGGCGCATACTCTGCACACCTGGCTTCTTGGCTCCTCACCACTGAGATGCACCTGCTGCAGGGCTGCTCGAGCCCACCTTCACTACCGTGTACCATCCCGCCGAGGACACCGGACTGTGCTCACTGTCCCTTGTCCTGCGGGAGGACCGTCGGGCAGCCTCCACTCTGGGGCCGTAGGAACAGGGCCTGTCTGCACATCTGCAGACGCACGCACATTTGCCTTCCTGTCATGTGTCCCTGGGTGCAGAGTCGTCGAGCCACCCGACAGGCCTGGCGTCATTGGCCTTGGCGTCCCCTTCCACAGGCCAAGATCAGGCACCCGTAGGCAGCTTCTCACCTCCCTGGCAACGTTTAATTTTAGCCATGCCTGTGGGTGAGAGCGTAACGTGTATCTTTAAATATTAAACAACCTTCCTGCTCTTTTAATTCCTCCTTTAAGCCATTTTTCCTTAGTCAGTCATCCCCCAGCCCCACGACACACAAAGCCAGAGGCCGGGGATACAGTGGAGGCATGACTGTGAGCAGTGGTCCTCGTGGCGGGGGGGGGGGGGGGGGGGGCGGCACCAGCTGAGAAGGAGCCCAGGAGCTGTGCCCCCCCCCCCCCACCGAGGCTGCGTGTGTGGTCCATGGGGCAAGCGGGTGCCGATTTCAATCTATATGGTCTGGGTGGGCGAGCCGGCCTGCATGCCGGACAACTTGGTTCGGGGAAGGCCACGGCAGCGGTCACTAGCAGTGCTGAGACACCTCGATGGCTTTGCTCCATACCACGCAATTCCGTCTGTAACAATCGAATCACCGGGGCTGGTGGCATCGCTGGCTGAGCATCCCCAGGCCACTGCCCGTGGCTGCCTTGAGCCCAGCTCCCGAGAGCGAGTGGCATCTGTGGTGGCCGGTACCCGTCCTGTGCTGGAACTCTGGTCAGATCTCGACCCTGCACGTGACCCCTGTGTGTCGATTAGGAACAGAGAGCCGGCCAGCTGTAGGCACGACCCTCTCCCTGGGTGGCCGGGGAATTCTGGTGTGTGGACCCCTCCCTCCAGGCCACCCACATCCAGGGCGAGGCGGGGCAGGGGGCACGCGGGCTGAGCTGTCCACAATGGGACCTGGCTGCAGGCCCTCAGAGGCAGCGAGCGGGCCCTGCCCGGCATCCCGGCCCCTGCTGTGCCCTGCAGGATGTTTCTAGCCCCCCACGCCCGTACCTGGGCAGACGACAGCACTAAACCAGAGAACCTCTCCCTTTGCACCCTTGACCCCCGTTCCAGAGTTTGGGGACTGAGCAAGTTACTTGTCTAGGGTACCCCAGCCGGATGAGCTCTAAGAAGGCACTGCTCCCCTCAAAATGCTTCCCGCCTTCCTCCCCTACCCCGAGTTTGGGGTGCCAGCCACACCTGACGCGCGCTGCCAGAAGCCTGCCGGGGGGTCAGAGAACAGACGGACTTTTCTTCCTCTTTGCTGTAAACGAAGCAAATTCAGGGCCGAGAAACCTACAGGGTTTGGAGTTCTCGGTCACGGCCTGCCCTGCCCTGCTTGGCTGTGCAGCTCTGGCTTGCTGCCTGGCCTCTCTCAAAGGTGCCCACCACACACACGCACTGCAGAACACATGTGCGTGTGCAAGCACGCACACACATGCACTCGCCACACACAAACATGCAGACACATGCGTGTGCCACACATGCACGCGCACAGCATACACACACCACACAGCATACACACCACACACACACACACACACGCGCCATGGCCCATCTGCAGCAAGTTCCATCACCACCGAAGGCAGCTGGGCCCTTCCTTATGGGAACACAGGTGTCCTGGGGACACACGTTGGCTGACTCTAACTTGAGAGACAACGTGTGTGGGGAGGGGGTCCCAGGGTCGGTTCCGTCTGCCCAAGAACAAACGTTACAACAAACCCACCAGATACAGCGCTCGCCACAAGTCAGGAAGGGAATGTATGTTTACAAGTGTTTACACGGAAGGTACCATTTGTCATCTACGTCAGCACACTTTCAAGAACAAAAAGGTGTCATTAATAACGGTGCCAGGACCAAGATGTAACTTGGACTATCTCACTGTATTTGTGGCGACGGGCGGTGGCATGTGGGGGACGCAGACCAGCTCGGAGCCGGCGGCCTGCAACACGCCCCGGGGCTCTGCGGGTGCTCGGCCTGGGGCGGGGCCAGGCCGCTTCGGTCCGCTTGCTCCTGCGTCCCAGAGGGCCAGAGCCGTCTCTTCCCATCCGAAGGTGGGAAGGAGCCCTCTGGAGACGGTGGAGGGGGAGACCCACCTCCCTGTAAGCTTTTCTGGTCACCACACAGGATTTCAGGTTGCTTCAGACACAAATTAAGGGTATAAAAATTAGGTCGGTCCCAAGTCACATTTTCTGCCAGTTGTGGGTTTTGGAAACCGTGCTGTTGAGACCAGCTGAGTCCACTACACTTCTTCCTTGTCATCGAATGTGCTGGTCTCACCCAGGGAGGAGGGACACGGCTTTTGCACAGCGAGCCCGGCCAGTGGCTCGGCAGGTCCCTCCCCGTCCTGGGGGAAACAGTCTGCGTCCTCACGGGAAGACGCCCGGCTGCCATTCATCCTGTGGGCTGTTTGATTATTGCTGTTTTGTGGGAAGGAGAATGGGTGCCCCAAGTCTGGTGACTCGTTTCAAACAATGTGAGGACGGAGAGAGGCCTGTTGTGCGTGTTTTTACTTAATGAACAACCCCCTCCCCCCACTGCCAGAATGAAAAGTGTTTTACTCAAAAGACCCCGGAATAAGGATGCCTTCACCAATCCTACAAAAATTAGCGACCAGGTTTGAGCCGTTACAAAAATCTTTTTTGTTCATTTTGCTTTGTGCCGTGTCTGAGTTTGAGCCACTCTGGAGACCCTCCCACTGCGTTCTGGCTCGTGCCGCGTCCACATCCCCAACAATGCGCCCTGGCGAGTATGACCTATCGGCCCCGAGATGACTTCGTACATTTCCCACGCGCAAGTGTGTGAACAGGTAAAATATCCCTTGGCCGACATTTACACTAAAATCAGCTTTTCATAGTGGCTTCGCCTACCAAAAGTTTGCTTTTCATTTTTTAAAATATTTTATTTTGGAGAGAGAGCAGGCGCGCACAAACAGGCAAGGGGCAGAGAGGACGGCACAGAATCTGAAGCAGGCTCCAGGCTCCGAGCTGTCAGCACAGAGCCCGACGCAGGGCTCGAACCCATGAACCACAGGATCATGACCTGAGCCGAAGTCTGACGCTTAACCGACCGAGCCGCCCAGGCGCCCCGAAAGTGGTTTTTAGAACTGCAGTTTTTGTGAATGAAATTTTATCTGAAAACAGAAATCATGCAGTGGGAATATTTAAGAGGCTCCAAACAGACAGGACAGGCTTTCCGACACTGCTCCTCGGTTACGACCGAGGAGGGAGAAGGGGGACGCGACGCTGCTGCGTGCGAACGCCTGCTCACTTCTGAAACACATGCACGAGATACCTCAGCGATCTCTGAGAGTCACATGCCTCTGGGAGAAACGAGACATGCCTTTACGAAAGGGAAATAGGATTCTGTCGAAACACAAACATGCACGCCTCACCTTGGCGAGCACGTTTTAACTGTGCTTTAAGTGTGAGAACTAAGAAGTCTTTGGAAATTTTACGGAGACTACTATTTTTCCTAAAACTTTCCCTTTTTGTCTCTAGCTCTTTCATCACGGTGTGTGTGAGCGAATGACAGAGAGAGAGACACAGAGACAGATTTAAGAACTTCAAAATTAAAGGTTGAGAAACACCAGATGAAGGGTCCCGATATTTGTAGCTTCTATTTCCTTGAAAACGTCCCAGAAAATGTTCTTCCTTTTTGCAGGATGTAGCTTCCCCACAAATCCTGAAATTCCTCTGTTTCACACAAAAACAAAACAAAACAAAACAAAACTTGTGGCTTTTCTCAAAATGACAAACCGGATACACGGAATCTGAAATCCCCAGAGCGCAGCCAGGACCATAAACCTTCTGACTCGACGGGCAGGTTTTACGGGGGACCCCAGTAAAACCGAAAGGATGCAGGAAATAAACAGTGACCGCCTGTCCCGTGCGGCTGCGTCTCTGGGACGCCGAACGTCTGAGGGCGCCGGACAGAGCCAGTGTTCTCACCGTCCTGGAGGCTCGTGGGCAAGCCAGCGAACGGCTGTGATGCCCAGATTCCCTCCCGCCGGTCTGGGTGGAACGCGGCTGGAGGTGTGGACGGGGCACACCCACCCCAAAGCATTTCTCCAAACTGCCGCCTCAAACAGGCATGTAAATATTCGGCATAAACAGTGGAAGAAACAATGCAACCGCGTAACTAGCAGAACGGGGCAACCGGGGTCCTCTGAGGACGTTAACACTGCGACGTGGCGGGCCGAGGGGGAGGGGTCTCGCATTTCGGAGCTGGCGCCCTGGTGCCCACCCGACACTTACGATGAGGAATGGCTCCCATTGCTGGGAACGGCGGGCAGGGGCCGCCTGGAGCGGGAGCTCCCCAGGCCCGGACTCCGCTTGGTCACTTGAACCCACTGGACACGGGACAAGCCACCTCATCAAGCCCAGTTCTGCAGCCAAAACTCAGGGTAATTTTGTCTTTCGCCCCCACTCTGGGGGTACTGGGGAGAGGAGAAGAGACCGAGAGAGAGAGCACTCGGGTGCCATCTGACCGGAAGGGGCTGTGAGTGCGCCAACCGAAAAGAAAAGGAATTCTGCCCTTTGCACACGTCGCTGCCCGCCCAGCCCCGTGTTCGCCTCTGCCATCTGGTCCTCCCGACATGCCACGCGCTTGCGGCCTGTTCCGTCTGACAGGAAGCCGCTTCCTCCTGGAAGCGCCGGGTGTCCCAGAAATTCCCCGGATGACTGGCGGTGTCCAGAGGGAGCTGTCACGGGTGCGGGAGCAGATGCGCGTTTGCACCCTCATCCCCCTGAGGCGTCCTGGGCTCTGGACTCTGGCACATACTCTCGTACCCAGGCCCGCGCACACTCCTGCACACCCAGACAGCCACATGCTTGTGGACACTCCCACAGCCAGGCACACGTGTGCAGACGCCACCCCTGCGCACTCTCATCCACACCCAGACATGCACACAATGCCTGTGCACACTAGCACGCGCCACAGACACGGTGTCCTGCGTCTCGCACAGACGGCGAACCATGTTGGGCGGCTCCCTGTCAAGCAGGGCCGTCCCCGAGCACCCTTGCTCACAGCCTGAGTGGAGGGAACCCCTGGTCCTGGTGGGCCTTAGCTAGGCGCGAGCGCAGCAGAGATAAGCACTGGCGGAAGGGCCCGCGGGCGACGCCGTCCTGGGAGCGGCCTTGCCACCCCACCTCTGGGGCTGGCCTGCCTCATCACCCCCCTGGGCTTGGCCCCTCAAAGCGACAGGCCCAACTCTGGGTTGTGAACGAGGCTCTGCTTCTCTGGCACATTTCTGGGGGCAGCTGTCCAGGCCCACAGGCTCTGGGACCCTGTGCGTCCCCGCATGGGGCTCAGGTGTGGGCAGTCACGTCACTGGAGCTGCCGAGGCGGGCTGCAGCCGCAGCCAGTGTCCGCCGGGAGAACCCCGTGGGCAGATTCGGTCTTCAAATCCTGGTAGTTTGGACTCAGAAGTTGGGTTGTCCTTCCCACCGCCCTCTGCTGGGCCCCAGTAGAGCCCGGTCTGGCGGGGGCGGCTGGGAGGGGCCCAGAGTCAGGAGACTGTGGATTCAGGGCCCTCCACTCGCTTCTCTCAGCCGCTCCACTGCCCAGGCTCAGTCCTCCGGACCCCTGCCGCCCACCCGCAGCAGATGGTGTCGAATCCTGCTGCACATGTGAGCCTCGTCACCCCAGCGCCTGCCACGGGTAGGTCTGACTACGCCCGCCCCGCCCCCACCTCCAGGCGCCAGGCACAAAGTCCCGCAGGGAACCAGCACATGTCCTCGTGGCGAGCGGCCGCGCTGTGCTAACTGGCCTCTGAGCCCGTTTATAGAGGCTCGCTCACATTGCGGGGCCTGCAGGCAGCCTTCCAAGCGGCTGGCACCAGCCTCGCCAAGGTCTCCATGTCCCCCGCACAGCCAGGCAGGAGGTTGCGTCTCTCCATCACTCCGAGGCTCCACACTGAAAGAGCATCAGAGGAGCCAGAGGCAGGGGCTGGGTCACGGTTATCTTGTCGAGGCTGGAACCCCAGACGTATGAACCGCCCCCTTTCCTGAAGTGGGGCTGCCTCACCGTCCAAGGAGAGGCTTGCACCCCAGTGCAGAATCACTCAGCCCCCAGGGCCAGAACCTCCATACAGAAGGTCAGTTAATGCACTTGTTTGCTCAAGTACGAATGCCCCAAGCAGCCACCATGGGGTCGCCTCACTTCCGAGCCCTTGGGTGTGGAGGGAGTGTTACATCCTGCACAAGGCCCCAGCCCGCAGGAAAAGGGACAGGGACAAGGACGGGGTCTGAGAGGTGGGGCCGGAGGCAGCGGGCACAGCTGGGACAGGATGAGAAGTTGTGAGGTGGGACTCCAGACGGCCTCCCGTCGCTGGCCACTGGGAGACTTTGGAACAGTCCAGAGATAATAGCTGAATGCCTACCACATGCCACGAAACACTGAGGCCATGATGGTACACAGGACAAGCTTCCGGTCTGGTCTGCGTGCGGGCCGAAGATGACCAGATGTCGGGTCATGGTAAGAGCGGGTTTTAAGAGGAGAAGGAGACGTGGGGTGGGTGGGAGAGGCTCTCAGAGGAAGGATGCTGCTGGCCGCCCCTGTGGAAGTTTGGGGAAGACCATTCCAGAAAGTGGGATGGTTAGTGCAGAGTGGAAGTGAGCATCAGGCGCTTGGGGAGGCAGAGGCCCCTGTGGCTGAGCAGAGGGGGAGAGAGGAGCAGGAGGTATGGCTGGGACCTAGGGGGATGGTGAAGGGCCAGGCCCCTGAGATGACCAAGTTCCATGGGGCCACCCAGGCACCCCTCTATGCTTTTTAACACAAAACTATAACCCCAAGCAATAGAGTTTTGCATTTTTATTGATATGGTTTGAGCACTTCTCCTTGTAATAAAAGTTCCAAAGTTAAAAAAAAAAAAGTCCTAGAAAAACGCAGAGCGTGGGGACAGATGCACACAGCTGTGTCTGCGGAGTGGAGGGGGGTTGGTGAGGAGCACCAGGGAGCCCCCAGGGCACATCAGATCCAGACCCCGCCACCTGCCCCCACCGCACCGCAGAGTCCTGCATCCCCCGCCGACCGTCTCACACCCAGTCATGGTGGCGCCAACTCAACGCCCCAAATTTAAGACATTCCCAAGAACAAATCTCACAGACACTGACTACGTGCTTACATAGGCCAAATGCAGCTCTCGGTGGTGGAGACACTGTGCAAATTCCCTTCCTCCATGGAGCCCGGGTTCAGGAACCAGTACCTTCTGGAACTTTCTAGTGACCAGTGAGCCAGGTGTCTGCACTTTGGGGTTAGTACCTTTAGGAAGCCTGACAATTTTATTTCACTTTTCACCCAGATATTCTCACAATGTGGGGAGGGTAACGAAGACTCCTTTGAAAAAGACATTTTCGGGGCTGAGGTCAGATGTTTGGAAGCAGAGAGCGGGGGTGGCTGGACAACATGGGAGTAAGTCATGCCACTGAACTGTATGCCTAAAAATGGCCAGACTGAAAATTTCACGTTAGGTGGGTTTTCCCATAATTTAAACAAAACAAAACACGTTAGTAATATCATATGCCCAAACCCATACACTGAATTGTACACCACTGCGTGATACCTGCATCTAGATCTCAAGCTATTTAAAAAACAGAAGGAAATAAATCAACTTTCATAAAGATACCTTCAAAAACGATGGAGCCAGAATGGGAAGATAAAACTCTCCCAGTCGTCATGAACATTGCCGGAAAGAATCTTATGCTCTTTGCAAATTTTTGTTTCTTGTTACGTGAGCCTTTGCTCAACAGCCAGCCAAAGGCAGAGCGGAGAGCGGCCGACTGGGTCCTGCCAGAAAAACCTGTGGCCAGTCGGTTCACAATCAATTTCATCACGGCCGACAAGTGAGAAGGTTGGACAGGTTCTAGAAATCAACTGGTCTCGGAAGTAACTTGACACCCCACCGGCTCACTCTGCTCTCCCCTCCTTTATGCCAGTTACTATGATTTGATTTTTGGGTTTTTTATACTCCTGGAGTTTACAAGTGCCTCTGTGAAGGCGAAAATCCCCACAGCGCAGACATGCAGCCGGCAGAGAAGCAATCCAGTTTGCCCCTTAAATGCTAACATCCACACGGGTTGCTGGTTCAACCAACCAAAGGCCTGAAACCTGGATCCCCACAAAGGTGGGTTGTACAGAAATCAAAATGTGGGATGGTAGGACCGGCTCTGACATCATGGGGGGGGGGTGAGAACAGCAAAGGGCCGGGGTCAGTTCCCCTGAAGGAGCCGTGTGGTCTCGGTTTGGTTTCAATTAACCTTAGGATCGATTCTTTTCTCTGCTGCTGGCTTGTGCAAAGGCGGAACGGCCCGGCGAATGGCATTTCTGGTAATTGGCATTGATGGTCACCAAACCCGCAGGGCTGAGGTCGACACCCCGGGTGCTGCTGATCTGGTGAAATCGAACAGCGTGGATGTGACCGCAAACCCGGCTGAAAGGCAAATTCCCCCGGACGAGCTGGTTTGTAGTTGGAGGAGAGCAGAGGGCTCGCCTTCTTCCAAATCAGGGCGGAATTCGAGCCCAATCTGGCGCTCCGCCACTGGTGAGGGCTCTGGGGTGGAGGGGAAGTGGCCTGAAGGACAGCGCATTTACCGAACCCAGAAAGATCCTCGGGGAGCAGGGCCGAGCCTGGCCAACGCCCTCTGTGATGACCACGGCAGCATGGAACCGCCGGATTCCCGGCTGGCGCGGGAGGTGTGTCCATCGTCACGACAACGTGATCGCCGCGGGACCTCATGCCGCACACCCTTAGTCTGGCCGTGTCCGTTCTCCCTGGCATCCGAGGAGAATTCTTCCTCAGGTCCCTGCCTCGACCTGCAAACACACGGCTCCTGCGTGAACTCAGTTGTGCGGGCTCACTCCTATGAGGGGCTGAGATTCCACACAAGCTCAGAGCAAGGAGGCCTGATGCAGCCTTAGAGGTCAGGCGGCTTCCTGGAGCAGGCGCCCCAGAGTGGAATCTCGAAATGTAGGGACCCTCCGAGACCAGGGGGAAGGACCGTAGCCGGAAGCAGCAGGTGTGCAAAGGCTCACAGGCAGGAAATCGCCAGGAACCCCTGGTCCCCAGGGTGGGGTCTGCGCAAGTGGGGAGGGGGTGTGCTAGGGAGACGGGAGCAAGAAGCTGATGGAAGCCCTGGGTACCAGGCCCTCGGGGAGGGTGGCCCTGGAGGATGTGATCTGGGAGGTGTTAGGATGCTGGGTCTCGGCCTCTGCAGGGGTGATTGCAAGTGGACGAGGGCTCCAGTCTGGAGGCTGTGACAACAGACCAGGGAAGAGGTGGTGGACTGGGGCAGCGGCGACGGCGGGGTTTGGGGAGCACCGAGGGACCTAGGATGTTGCCTTCCGCTTCTCCTGCCGACCTGTCTCTGCCATCCTAAGCCCCTGCGCCCCGAGTCCGAGCCGAGCACAGCTTCAGGCAAAATACAGGAGACCGGGCAGGATAGGGACCAGGAGTCCTCCTCTCCCCCAGGGGTGCCCCCGGGAAGTCACCTTGGGCTGGTGTGTCCCTCAATCCAAACTCACTGTTCCGCTCACAGAGGTCCCTTCTATACAAATCTCTCTCTTGAATCTCTCCTTCCCTTGTTCCTTAAGACCCCCTGTCCCCTGCCTCTCCTTTGTGATCTCCCCTGGGGGCCACCACACCCCAGACCCACCCGAATAGAATTCTCTTTGTCAACAGATCCTCCTGAAATTCTCCTGATGCGAGTGGCCCGTATGCCACCCCTCCCCCGTTGACCCTGACTAGTGACACCAAGAGGTACATCCCGTTCTCAGAACTCAGAGTCAGTCCCCGCTCACCCCCCGCTGCCCAGTGCCAGGCGTGCTCCTGCTCCCGTGTGCTGGGCATTGAGCAGAGAACAATGCAGATGGGTCTCTGTTCCCATGGGACGTTACGGCACAGGGCGGCACAGAAGCAAACTTCCGGGCCTGGTCCCCGCTTGGTGAGTCAGACCCTCCGGGGAAGGGGCCTGGAGTCTAAAGGTCCAGCTCGAATCTCAGCAGCTCTCGTCCGCACTGAGGTCTGGGCCCCCACGGGCCACAGGCCACACTCGGAGCTGCCCGCCCTGTCCCTTCGCGTTCCAGGTCACACCTTGCACAAAGGAGAGCCGCGTCCCATCTGGTGTGCACGGAAGTGACACCTGGATGGGGGGACCTCCTAACTGGTCAGCAACCCCGTGAGGGGCCAGGATCTAGCCATTCATGCCCGTGGCACGATTCCAGAAATCACCCAACACAAAAGTCTTAATAATAATAATCCGGAAGTTGTTCGGGCGCCTGGGCAGCTCAACTGGTTAGGCATCGACTTCGGCTCAGGTCATGATCTCACAGTCTGTGAGTTTGAGCCCCGCGTTGGGCTCTGTGCTGACAGCTCACAGCCTGGAGCCTGCTTCGGATTCTGTGTTTCCTCCTCTCTCTACCCCTCCCCTGCTCATGCTTTGTCTCTTGATAATAAATAAAAACGTTAGAAAATTAAAAAAAAACAATCTGGAAGTTTCTGCGCAGGTACGAACAGTGTCCACACCTCTCTCCCCCTCTTCTCTCCCTCCCTCCCTCCAAAACATTACCAGCAGCAAGTTCTACTCTATGAAAATCTGTATTAAGTTTTTAAAAAGAGAAGCTGGTGGCAATTAGTCATTTTATTTGGAAGCCACGTAACTCCACCTAGCAAATTGGCATATTTGCAGCATGTTCGAGCAACAAGCAAAGTGTGATGTCCTTGCGTGAAGGAATCGTGGTTTGAAGTGAGGCGGAGCTATGTGACCCTCGAGCCCCGACTGTCTGCCTCTGGGGCTTTCCATCCACCCAAGACTCACCAGGCACCTGACCCGCGCCCTGTGCCACGTGCTGGGGGCTCTGGTGGTGAGGGGACCGTTCGGTCTCACGTGTCCATACCCCTCACCATACCCTCTGTCTCGACATGTTTTTAAGAGACAAAACGAAACAAAACAGGTCCCTTTCCACCCCCGACTCGCCAAATGCAGCATCCAAAACCCCGTGATGGGTAGAATGGCAGTACTGCCGACGGGAATGCCGCGGCGCAAAATAAAAGCCCTAATTTGCTTTCTCATTGGATTGGATTTCCAAATGGGTCAAACATTTACAAAAATGGCCCAAACTGTACAAATAAACCGTAGGTCTAGAGGGAGGACAGTTTACATTACTCTGGCCCACATGACTCTGGGCGCCACGGCCCTGGCCCTTTGAAAACCACTTTGCGCCGTGTACGTGAGCTCTGTGCCCCGTCTGGGATCCCTCAACCCCGCCAAAGAGCTTCAGGAAAGGCACTGTGATCCTACAAATCCACAGACCCATTCGCGCTCCAGCTGGGCGGCTCTGTCTCCGACCAGCTCAAACCAACAAGGATTTCCGCCAGGAATCCCCGGACGCGCACACAGCATGGTCTGCACACACGTCCCTTCCCTCCCTTGTGGCGTCTGCTGGTTCGAGGCTGTCACCGTTCACCTCAAGAGCAGAACACGGGACCCTTACCCTGCATCCCACGCATGTGGACCCGAGCGTCACGCACAGTTGGTGCTCACCTGTGTTTCACAGGTGAGGACATGGGTTCTGACCATCCAAGGGCCTGTCTGGGCAGAGCGAGCCTATGGCCCTGCTTCTCAGAACAATGCCCGCTGATTCTTGGGCTACTGTTTCTCAGCTCCAAACCACCTGCTGTGGGTTGAGTCGTGTGTGTGTGTGTGTGTGTGTGTGTGTGTGTGTGTGTGTGTGTGAGGGAGAGAGGGAGAGAGGGAGAGAGGGAGAGAATGAGAATCAGGGTGGCCCGATCTAGAATGATTACTGTCCTTATACGAAGACGGATATGGATTCAGACACACACAGGGAAGACGGTCATATGAAGACAGAAGCAGAGACCGGAAGGAGGCGGCCACCAGCCCAAGGACATGTGCAGTCTCCAAGGAGGAGCTGGAGAAGGCAGGAAGGACCCTCCCCTGGAGCCTTCAGAGGGAGCATGGCCCTGCCCACACCTTGAATTTGGACTTCTGGCTCCAGCAGGCGAGAGAATGCATTTCTGTAGTTTTAAGCCACCAGTTCCAGGCTCTTTGTTACTGAGCAGGATTAGGGGTCTACGGGCTGGGTGGGGGTGGAGGGTGTCCTCCGTGGTGGCATCAGGGGGGGGATCCCCTTCAGCGCCCCTGAGACTGTGGGGGGCATGGCAGCTGCTCCTCCGGGGCTCGGCTGACTGGAGGACGGGAGTGTCATAAAGGTTGTCTGTTCTGTTCACCCACGCTTCTCCTGGTACCTTGTTCTGGGGGCAACGAGGTCTCCTTGGAGCACCTTTTTGCCAGACCTGCCAATGGTTCTGGTTTCCAGGCTCCTCTCGTGCTCCGTCTGGGATGTCCGAGAGGCCCTAGGAAATTCGGGGACCTTACTGCCGACCCCTCCTCCAGGGCCAACGTCCCAAAGTAGCGTGGCCTCCTCATTCCTCCTTCCGTGCACCCCGTGGCTGGTCTGCTGTGCTATGTTCCGTGTTTTCAGTCGTAGGAGGGAGATCTAGAGAATGGGGCTCCCGGAGCCGGGCGGGAGCCGGAAAGGCACACCTGAACCCAATCTGCCAACTTGGAGCCCCTGCTTTTCACCTGCTGGCCCGCCAAGCTGCCCCTCTCCCTTGTGCTGGCCGCTCAGTGCCCGGGTCACTGCCTACGGGGCCTCTCTGGCTGAGGCTGCGCTACGGCTTCCTCGAGCCTCCCTGGCCAGTTGGGGTCCATGGGCACCGTGTGGTGGTGTTCCTTTGGGGCACGCGGCCAAGCCCGGCCCCCGCCAGAGGCTGATTCAAAGCGTGGGCTCTGGCCGCGTGCCCAGGAGGTCTCTCCCTCCTGCGCTCCGCGTTCATTCCAGCGTCCGGGGCCTCCCGAACCAGCACTCCACTCAGCAGAGAGGCATCCGCAGCCCTCCCTGGCCTCTGACCTCGTGGGCGGCCCGAGGAGAATCCGTCGGCATGTGCTAAAACGGCTCCACGTCCTCACGCGACATGGGCAGCGGGAACGTGGGACAGAAGAGGCGCTGCTCTGGGGGGGGGGCCGGGGGACGGCAGGGAAGCGCCCAACGTCAAGGCCACTGCCTTGTGACCTGCGATCCGGCGGTAAGTTATGGAAACAGACGGTAGCACGGCACCCCGTCTCTTTGTGCCCAATTTTTTACGCAAAAGTTACAAGTGCTTCACAGAAGTGGAGCGTCACCCCAATCACTCACTCAACCGATGACAACTCAAAGTGAGTAAGATCTCGTCATCCCCGTCCGCAGTTGGACACAATAGCAACACTCAGCTCACAGCACTGCGTGAGTGGACGGGTCACGTGCACCATTAACGGCCACATGAGCACGGCCCATGCAACGGTGCCGAGGACGTTCTGAACTAATCGTCTCCTCAGCCTCCTCCCGTGGCCCTTCACCAGTGCTCTGCAGCACGGCGTTCTTCCGTCACTGAGAACCGTCACGAAGGTTTTTTTCCGTTTTAAATCCCTGTGACGTCAGATTCACTTTTCCACATTAAATTTGGGAAAAGGGGCAGCATTTGGAATGTCCCATAGAAGGGACCAGAAACTGGAAGTTAGAAAACCCCGAGCCAGGACATCAGGGTACCGCAGCGTCGTTTACAGAAAGGACATCCCTCCCAGTCCCCGGGCCTCCTCGTCATCGCCGGGAGAGGCGGGGGGGACGTGCAGGAATCCGGAGGCCGGCACTGCCTCTCCTCTTCGGGCACATCTGCCGCTGCTTCAGAGACGGCGCGGCCAGGGGAGTGCTCTGAGCACCCTTCGGCCCAGCCCCAAGGGAGCGCGGGCTCTGTCTGAAGACGGCTGGTATCAGGAGGGAGACTGGCCATTTTTTAGGATAAAACTATGTGTCTCCTGATTGTGTGGTTTCCCCAAGTCCCCTCCTAGCGGGGAGTGCACCTGGAAGGAGGCACATCCAGCCCCCGGTGTCCCCGATTCACACAACCCCAGCGCCCAACGACGGAGCTCCCAGATTCCTGGCCTCCCAACGACCTGACCTCCCCAGTCCTGACACCCTCCACCCCCTGGTTAAGTCCAGCTTGGCTTGTCTGTGCCTAACGTGAGAGGGAAACGGGCCTTGGACCTTTGAGTCTCTGTTATATCAGCTGAACCTTCTTCCTAAATTATGCAAAGGAGAGTCTGGCCTCTGCTTGCCAGGGAGGGAATGGCCATAAGCCCACGTAGGCTGGGAGGGGAACAGAGGGCTCCGTGGATTCCAGTGGCCCTGAGCGTGGCGGGGCAGTGGCCACCACCAAAGGACCAGAGAGGGACAGGAAGGAGGGCGGTCTCCGTGGTGACCTACGAGGACGTCAACACCGAGGGTGGGCGTGTCTCCTCCATCAGCCTGCAGGGCCCCGCAGCTCAGACACGGCCCGGCGTGGCTGAAGGGAGGCCCTGGAGCTGACCGGTGGACCGAAGCTGGAACTCAGGAGTAGGTGGAGTCATGAGGAACCAGAGACACACTTCTCGGGCAAGCCGGGTTCAGACCAGGAAGGCAGCTGCCTCTACCGCTTCCCTGTCCCGTCCCTCGGGGACCACAGAGGACATCTCCTCGAGGGCACGCACCAGCTTCCCCCTTCCGGTCTCCTCTCCTGCTCCTCCCACACCCTCAGATGCCAGGGGTTGAAAACACTGTCACCACGAAGGGACTTTCGTGTCACAGATGAAGAGCCTGGGGCCAGGAGGGTCTGGAACGGAACCACGTCCTCGGCCTGTGGGCTCCCGCTCAGGGCCGTCGCAGACCCCCCGCCCTCCCTGTGGGACCGAGGGGCGTTTGCACACGGCAAAGCTGACTGGGCGCCATCAGATGAATCATGGGGGACAGGGCATCCCCTGTGCTGAAGATCAATCGGTTTCAGGTAAGTACCGAATGCTGATGCTGGAAGGTTCTCCATTCGCTCAGAGCACCACCACCTGAGGCACCTCGAGCCCACAGGCCACGGTCAGCCAGACTCCGCAGCGCTGCTACGTTGCGCGTAAAAGTTATTTCTATGCACAGCCTTCCTGCAGCTACGTGAGGAGTATCAGAGTGAGCAATCCCTTCCCGCATGCTAAAGGGGAACAAGCACGAGACCTTGGACATCACTCAATTTAGGTTCAAATTACCCGGAGGTTTGACCCTCCGTGTGTGTATCCATTTGCCTGTCCTTCCTTCCTCTCACCCACCCACCCCTCCGGCCACCCCTCCAGTCACCCACGCATCCATCCATCCACCCACTCGTCCATCCATCTGCCTATCCATCCATCCATCCATCCGGACCGATGTGGTTCCTCCCTCCTCTGTCTTGCTAAGAACACCCCAACACTGTTTAACCATCCATTCCTCAAGGAGGTGACTCCAACTTCAGCTCAGGAGTAGACTCCTATGAGTCTAAGCCAGCCATAGTAACCCCACTCCCCCCATCAGTGGCTGCCTTAGCAATGGTCACGTGACCCATTTCTGACTCATGAGATATGGGGGATGCTTCCTCTAACTACGGAAGGAGATACAGGACAAAAGGGTCTCCTTTCTGCCCCTGTCCTGGACTCCTACAGACACTGGGACCAGCCTGAGTCCCTCTGCACCTCCCTGGACCCGGAAAAGGCCTCACTTCCTGGCACTCGTTGCCGTCAAGCTGGGCCACGAGACTGGCCGGTGGGCTGTAAGGTGGCACGCACCGCTTCCTGGGCCGTGTATTGTCCGCGGAAGGCCCTTTAGGACCATCTTCCCCGTCCTGCGGCAATCCCTACGCCAGACGGGGAGCCGGAGCCGCGGGACGGAAGCAGCCTGGGGGTTGCTGCCCACACAGAGGAGCCCTGCCCCAGGGAGGAGCCCAGGCTGACGCCGCATGGAACCTCTGCTGTGTGTCCTGCCACTGAAACGCTGAGGTTCTAGCCGCAAAACAGTCCCGCCCGTCCCCACCCACCGCTCCTACTCACCTAACCTTTCCTCCCGGTGAGCTTGTGGTCTCACTTAGGGGGTCTGTGTCAGAAACTCAACACACTCCTCTAAACAGAAAGCTAGCGTCCCTTAACACAAAAACAAAGCTGCGTCGCCAACGTCTGGACGTGGCCCTCGCCGAGGCTGGCTACTCTGTCCTCGGGGAGGGGGGGAGGTGAGGCAAGAGCTCGAGGCATCCTGGAGGTAGACAGACGTGCTGGAGAAGAAGGAGGGTCTTTCTACTTGGCTCAATAAATCCTGTGCCCTTCGCCACCTGCCAGCACCTGGTGCCCCCGGCGCACACCTCGCCCCTGGGGGAACCACCCACCGGTGTCCCTCGCCGGCCCATCTCAGTCGTCAGGAGGCCACCGTGCTCCCCTGGACACCACCGCCCTCAGAGGCATCTTGTGGTGCTTCTGTATCTACTGCTCACGAGTTCCGGTCTCTCCCTCCGCTGTGTCCAGACACCGGCTCGTTTCTGGAAGCTGGGAGCACCTGCTTGCTTCTGCAGACGTGTCTGGAGGGCCACAGCTGGTGGGATCAAGGGAAGGAGTCTTGGTCGACACCGGGGCGCTGGAGTCCCAGAGGCTCAGCCATCTGTGACCCCGGCAGGCGCCTCTCCAGCCTCTCCTGGAACCTTAACCCGTCAGTAACTCTCTGGTATTCATACTCTCTCGTCTATTTTGAGCAAGGGCGTTTTAATGCCAGAAAATTCCCACGTTTCTTCTGACGACTGGTATTTGAGTTTGCTGGATGAAAAACACGACCTGCTCTTTCTTCGGGACCGTCTTCCTGCCGGAGAGCAGCGCGCGGTGAAGCTCCAGAACACGGTTCCTGCACAATCTGCTCTTCTTGAAGGGGGACTCTACGGTTTAAGTTCA
This sequence comes from Paradoxurus hermaphroditus, assembly GCA_004024585.1. Classification (NCBI taxonomy): domain Eukaryota; kingdom Metazoa; phylum Chordata; class Mammalia; order Carnivora; family Viverridae; genus Paradoxurus; species Paradoxurus hermaphroditus. The sequence goes on along the minus strand of PITB01001964.1, from coordinate 4,108 downwards.
GCTATGCCTCAGCTTGAGCCCTACGGGCCATGAAAGTTACGACACCACAGCTCACTTATGCCTGCAAGGAGGCACGCAGGTGTCTGGACCACCACTCGTGTGCTGAAGACAGAAACAAAAGCACCCACAAGCCCTGGGGGCCTCCCCTGCGCCAGGCGCCCCTCTAAGTCTGGGGGCGTTAACCAACACAGTCGCCACAAAGATCCTGCAAGGCGGGTGTTACTGCAGGTCTTGTTATCTAGAGAAGGAAAACAAGGCCCAGAGACGTTGAGCCACTCATCCAAGGTCACACAGCATTAAGCGGCAGAACTGGGATTCGCACCCAGGCTGGGACTGATTTTAGAAGGAAAAGAAGTCCGTCCACGCAACAATCCGATGTAAGTAGGGAGGGGTCACCCAAGGGGTCACCTTGGAGAGCTGAAACCTGGACTGCTCTCAGGAGCATCGAGAGCGACTCTTCCTGTCTCTGAGATGACAGACTGACTCCAAGGCCCTGCGAGTCCCTTCCAACCTGAGGACCAGACAGAGGAGAACGTCGGCACAGCACGAAAGGAGCCTCGACAAGAATGTCCAGGGAGGCGCCAGCCTGAGCCGGGGCGAGCGCACTGCGGGGCCACCAACGCCGGCTGCGCCCACGGCTGCCAACAGAAGTGAACGCTAGAGACAGCCCGGAGCCTCCTGGTGCCGGAAAGCAGAGGGAGACACGGAGGAGGGTGGCGCATTGCCAAGGAACGCAGGCGGCCTGTGCGGGCGGTGCTGGGGGCTGTCGCGGGGGCTTTGGGGACCGGCCAAGGAGGCGAGGGGCACGTGGGCCTGACCTCACAGCAGGTGCTTCCCTGATGGGGACGAACCTTCTGGGGAAAGTTCCAGAATCAGGGCTGGGCACAATCCTTCTGGATGGATCCCCAACTCAGCTCAGGGTCTGGGCGTGACCCTGTCAGTGATCACCCCTGTGGCCCAGGTGAGCTCCGGTTTCCCGTGACCTCAGTTTCCTCATCTCCAGAATGGGAGTAGAACAGGAAGAACCGGGAGACTGGCCTGGCCGGGGTCCCGGCACGCAGCACAGCCCGCCTGTACCAAGTTTTCTGGAAGAATTTTCAGTCCCCGCTCTCTCCTGCCCACCCCCCCCACACGATTTCCCTCGGGGAAACGTTACTATTTGATGAGGTTGTGGTTAGGCCAAGATCTGAATTCCCAGCCAAGGAAGTCAAGTCAAACCCCCGGGGAGGGCGGTTCCGAGGCACGGACAAGCCTGTCTAGAACCCGGGACCTCGGTCTGCTCGGGCTCCGCCTCTAAGTGCGTCTCACCAGGTGACCGAGCCCCTGCGTGCAGCGTGGCACCACACTTCGCAGACAGAAACACACGGGGATGCCCCGGAGGGGTGGCGGCACTGTCAGTCGGCTCCTGAAGCAGCAGCCTGGGGGGTGGGGAAAGAAAAATGCAGGGGTGGGGGCAGATCTCTGGCAGGGGAAGAAGAGACGACATGGCGGGCCACGCTTTCAGCTTCTCTGCTCTGCACTTTGTTTGGGCCTCAGAGCTAATCCCATGCAACGCCTGGAAACACCTCTGGCTTACCCACCGTGAGTGTCCCCACTCGACAGACAGAGAAACGGAGTCCAGAAGGGGTGGGCCACCTCGCCCAGGAGGACAGCCAGCCAGAAGTGGTGTCAAGGCTCAGAACCGAAATTCACTCCTAACAGTTGTCTGCTGATAGTTAGCAAAGCCCTCACCTCACCACCCCCCCCAGGCTCAAGGGCCAAAACGAACAGCTAGAAGGATGCCCCCACCCTGGTCCCCGCCCACTGAGGCCCAACAGCCTCAGGGCCACCCGTCCCCAGGTCCCTAGAGGGCCCCCGGATACTGCACTCCAAAGTCCCAACGGGAAGCCGAACGAATGCACGAACACTAGACACCTACCTGAAATCATTTGGCGCGCACATCTGGACGCGACTGCCCGTGGGGCTCTGCGGGGGACACCGGGCACGCCTATCTGAGCGGCTCCGGGGCAGGGGCCGGGGGAGCAGGTAATTGCTGCCCCCCTCGGGTGTGAAAGCAAACAGGGGCGGGTCTTCTTTGCAAAGTACCCCGTTTAATCACGCCCCTAAGAACAGAGAGCAAGCCCTGGCCTCGAGGATGGAGGATCGGCGGTGCGGATTTGATCCACCCACAGAGACCAGAGGCGCTCACCCATGGCTCCGAGCCCACAGGCACCCCAAGAGCTGAGCTCCACGCCCGCAGCAGGACAGCTGTGTGGTCACGGGTCAGCCAAAGAATTTTGGATTGCAGACATTCCAACGTTAACCAGGAGACGGCAGGTTTTAGTATGATCTCATGTGGTTCTTCCTACCTGGTCCCAGAAAAAGGAAAGAGGTTGGTCCAAGGATTTTTCTTTATTTTCACATACTTCTTCTTAGTCTATCTATTATTGTCATTCAGATGGAAACAAGAGCTGTTGTGTAGCTCTTCAAGAAAATATCTTAAAGTGTTGATCGGCTGAGAGGACTGTCTTTTGTCTTTCTCCTTCCATCACCTCCACTTTTTTCTGCCTGGAATGTAGATGCAACAGATGGGGCTCCAACAGCCTTATTGGGCCATGAGACCTCAAAAAAAAAAGTTTGCCAACTGGACAAGAAAGAATTCTGAAGACCCTCACGGAGCCAACAGCTAGACTCCCCCATCTTCTGGACTCTTACCCTAGTGGGAAAAGCAGTCATCTTTCAGAAGCCACTACTTGAGCTTAAATTCCAACCCTGTTGCTCCCACTATGCTGCTATTGGCCACAAGCAAGTTGTTGTAAATTCTCCTTCGCCTCAGTTTCCTTATCCAAAATACAGGGATGGTAACATCACTGACCTCACAGGATTGTTAGGAGGAGCAGACGTACGCGTGTGTCTTGGCGGTAAAAGCTACATGCACACACGTTTAAAGACATACAATATCCCGCCCGCAGGGGTGACCTACAGAGGCCATCAAATAGTTCCTGCTTCTTAGACTCCAGCCCTTTCCTGTTGTTGTTGTTCTTCTTCTTCTTTTTTCCTGAGCTTGGTTTTCCATCTTTGGGGCTGGTTGTTGGGCTCTGCAATCCAGCGAATTCTCGTTCCCTGAGTTGACCGTGAGCACGGAGTTCTACCCAGCACAGCCCTCAGCCCGCTCTGTGTCCCTGCAGACGTTCGGGGCTGCCGGGAACAAGACCCCGAGGCCTCTGCCATCGTCGGGCTGGGCGAGCCCGCTCTTGGAGCCTTGCCTGTGCATTCGTCGCGACGCATGGTCTGGCTGAGCAGGCCTGCCGTCACCGCCCAGGACAGACAGAGGGAGCGCCCCTGGGACAGACCACCGCCTCTCAGGCCGGGTCTTACCTGCCCAGACTCCCTTTCCAACTGCCGGCTAAAGTCCCTTCTCATAGCACCCCTGCTTTGGCTGTCGGTGACAGCACGCCCCCGGGGCTCCTTTTGCTGAGAACCAAACCCTCCCAGCAACTCGAGGAGCTGGAGCCTGGCAACATCCAGGAGGCCGCCTCTAGGACATTCCCTGAGTCTCGCATGGGGCGGTCCTAACTGTGGAAGTCGCCACGAGTCTGTAAGTCCTTCACTTTTGTTTATTCCTTGGGAGCATCTTCCGTGGAGGGCCAGGCCCGGAGCGCCCGGGTGCCTGAGAAAGGCGGCCAGATTTCCTGGGGACTGTTTTACTTTGGGATCCTGCCCAAGAGATGCGGAGACAGGATTTAAGTGAAGTCTGCTTGGTTGACGATCCCGGGAAACATCGTGGGTGAGTGGGGAAGGGAGACGGGGGCAGAGGGCGGCCCGCAGAGGGCGGGTCATCAGGCCACTGAGCTCAGTCCTGCTATGGGATTCTGGGAGTCAGGGGACATGAGTCCTTATTACCCCCAAGAGGCAGCGGGGGGGATCAAAGGCTTCCAGAAGTGCCGAGAGAGAGAGAGAGAGAGAGAGAGAGAGAGAGAGAGAGAGACATAGGTGAGAGAGAGATAGAAGAGGAGGGAGAGATAGGAGACAGAAAGAGAAAGAAGAGAGAGATATAGGAGAGAGAGAGATAGGAGAGAGAGAGATAGGAGAGAGAGAGATAGGAGAGAGATAGGAGAGAGATAGGAGA